>JAQFYB010004666.1:0-15702 GCA_034694085.1 Pogonognathellus longicornis
CGCAAACGTAACACAATAGATACTTTGTTTTATATAGAAGCTTGTAGAATAAAACCTAATGCTTGTAGTGTGTATGGCACCCACTAGAGTTGTAAACGAACGAGCCAATTCATTGCTGGTTGGGGGGAGTCTTCTTTTACTCTTCCATCAAGAAATTTGATGGATCTTTTGATGGGACGTTGTAATAATAATAACGAGACTAATTGCGATAGTGAGCCAAAGATATGGAAACTTTTCACAACGTACAATATCCCAATTTATAACTGAGCACTTAATGGCTGCAAAGTAATAAAATACTTCCGCCTTCAAAATTCATACAAAATAATTATGTTTAATTAGGTCATAATTTAATAATTGCAGGTTTAACGACTAAAAATTCAATAAACAATATCGCAAACTTAGTGAAAAGTTCTTACCCTACGAAGTGACAAAAAATTCTCAACTGTTTCATTCAAATTTCATTTTTGATATTTTTTATTACTATAGTGAACCAGTAGAAAATGGGTGCTCACACGTATCAGTTTTATGCCAGCTAAATGGGTCCGTCCGTCAGTGGTCAGAAACCACAATAGCATGTATTATAGGTGCATAACACCGTAATGATATTTACTCACACTTTATACATGTAATAACTCTCAGGATCTAAATAAAGATAGAGTTCAAAGATAAGGCCAGTTAACTCTTTCGTGATTTGACCTTTGACATTGAGATTTAGCCAAACAGATTGTCATTAGTTTTGGTCATAAATTAAAGTAATAATTAATAATCAACCATTTATGGCAATATTGCAGTGGGCCCTACTGTGTCACAGTGGCTGTAAACCCATCAAAGTGTAAAAATACGAGAAAAGTATTTGCACAATAACGGAGAAAATGATGGTATATCTTATATGCGTTTTACAACGATTTGTTTAATATTCTATTCATACCTGTAAAAATGATATTTACTTTTAAATCATGTCTAGGGTGTAAACAATTTGTTTTTCTTAAATGTTTCTCCGCATTAGTTCATAAGAGAAGGAGAGAGTAATGGGAGCTGATAGGATTAGTCAAGTTATTTTGAATGAGACAAAAGATTGCAGCGAGTGTGTGTTGTGAATTGTGACAGGACAAACAATTGAATTGAGCAATGAGTATTGAATGGACGGATGAGTGCGCTCATAAACGTCGCTGCAGCTTTTAATTTATGGTTGTTAGCTTGTAAGGCATAAAAAGCGTCGTGAAATTTAATGGATAACCAAATCAGAACTCCGCAGTATTTTATGGGTTTTAAATCAAACCAGACCATATATGCACACATAAAACTCACACTTGCATGTATCGCTCAATGTTCTTTGTTATCTTCAGCATCGGCTCAAGTTAATTCAAATCACTTTATACGTTACAATACAAGCAAGGCTTCGCTAACTCATTTCTTGCAAACATACAACGAGCACAATGACTCCTCCTCTCTCAAGCTACGCGGATCTTGACTACAACCCAGCACTCGGCTACTAAAATTCACTCTGCATTGTCTTTGCTTTCCTTTTACTCGCACTCAACCACAACCAAATGAAATACGAACAACAACCTAAATTCAATGAACTTTCTCTGTCTGTCGTAAATAACACTATTGAATAATGTTGTGTGCAGGGTAAAATTAAATAGCATTCCTTCCATTTATATCCTTTAATTAAATTGAGGTCCCTTGAGAATTATACTACAGGTCTTCCAATCATTTTCATGTACCGAATAAATTAATTTCACGAAAACGGCAATAATGGATCAATGCAAAAATGTTACGCCGATCAATTAAATCATGTATCATGGAAATAAATCAATAAACTATACTTATAGATAAAATATTTGATGGCAAGTAGCTAAAATGATTTTAATATATTTCTCTTATGCTCGGACTTTCAAAAATGGTAAAAGAGCATTTTTAATTTGGATTAAGTAAGTCACAGGCCTTTATTTATTTATTTGTCAATTGTAGGTTTGTATTATTATATCTTGGCTGATTCATCCTAGGCCCCAGGTTGTATGTAATTCTTCCGAAATATCCTACCAACATATAATTCTGAAGCTGAATCTAAAGAAGGAGAAAATGTGAATTTGCAAATGTGGGTAGTGTGAGTTTTTGATGGCACTGTAGAGCATGTGAACTAATGATAATGCCACCTACATACCTACCTATGGTATTTACATAGATTTCTATGCGATTGATTTAGTTTCCACAAAAGGGTGAGGAAGGAGGTCTGTCGGCTCATTCGTCATTGAAACAGCAGCTCTTTGACAAGTCTGAATGACGTTATTTTGCTGTAAAGCAGCGCAACGCAAATAGAACATAAAAACTCCCATCAATTTCTAAACTACAGACATGTAAACATTATAAATACCTACACCATCATTTGGTTCTAGTAGCAGTAGTAGTAGCTATAATGCAAATTAGTTTCCAACTACGTACTGTGTAACGACTGTAATTAAAACACTTGAGGGCAAGTGAGAAAATTCTTCATTTATTTTGTAATTTGAATTCACTCAACTATGCTTCTTACGTGGAACATATATACTGTAGTACATACATAGGAGTAGTTGTGACAATGAGCGTAAACTTGCAACTGAAATAACTTGCAGTTTTACAGCATTGAAGTAAAATGGGATTCAGAGAGGAATTTAGAGAGAAAAGCGATGAAATGAAGTAGTTTGGTTCTCTGTACCTTTTTGTGTGCGTTGAACCACTATTTAAAATTTCTTGCGGCTTGTTTTTTCAATCGACGCCTTTGCTAGTTAACTCTGCTAAATGATAGACTACTGACGATTGTCTACGTTTCCCGTGTCAGGATTTAAATTTAAAATCCAGAAACCAAATACATGCTAATCGCAGCAGAGCAACAAATAAAGTTACAAGTCTAAAGTCTGAAGAAGAATGTTGTAAAGTATAGAAGATAAACAGCTCTAACGATTTCTTACTTATTTTGTCTTGACGTAGATAAAAGCTTAGTGCCATTGCCATTGCCTATAGTACTGTGTGCGACTTGACATAATATTATTCGTATTCTATTACTAGGTAATATTATGTACTTACGTACGCACTCTACACATTTACTCTTATGTAAGTGTACTGTATATACAAAGTAAAAAGACATTATAGGTATTGTGAATACCTATACTAAAACACAATACTAAATTCTATCATGAATTTGTGTGAAATGAGTTTGGAAAGTTGTTAGTTGGGCAAGTATTAAGTATCTATACTTAGTGTGTGACACACTGTGTCTAGTTCTTTTACATTGGAAATGCTGCACACGAGATAAATTTACATAGATTGGAGCAGCGTTCTCGGAGTGAAACGTAACTATTTTCGATAGCAAATGCATTTAGTAAATAGTAGTTACTACAGTTACTGAAAGACGAGTTGCAACGAGAGTTGAATTAAGTTGAAACGAATTGAAATGAAATTAGAACCGGTTTGGCTTTTGGTTTAAGTCGTCGAAGACGACGGAAGAAATACGAAAGGAAACAACAAAACAACGACAACACACAGAATAGTAACACAGAGATACAGAGAGAGAGTCTTGTGTTACTTGACTCGAGACTTGACGACTTGCTTCAGCTCTTTTGCTCTCGGACTTTTCTTTCTATGTCTTTGTACATCTGTGTGTTTATATCTGTATACCTAAGCATTGCTTTGTGCTTATAATGAGAAACTACTGAGGCAAACTAATTGTAAACCATTTTCGTATCGACTTTATATATACGTGTGTATATGTGTGTACAATATTATAGTAAAGTAAAGTTCGGAGTTAACGCGGAGACAAATGCTTCCTTCGGCTAATTTCAACTAAAGGACTGAACTTGTCGACTCAATTCCTAAACAACGCGTAGAATAAATATACTGCTCAATCTGCTGTGTATTTATATTAGTTGAAACACGTATAAAGAGAGAAAGAGAGACATTGTGCATCACACTAACAACTAACAACCCCAGTTGTCTTTTACTAAGTGGTTAGTCTCACTTCTCATTGTCAGACCAACTCGTCTTATAGTCGGAGTTGAGTTTTGGAGCTGGATGGAGCACCGAAGAGATTCATGTACAGATAGATCGGCCAGACAGATACAATCCAATGGACTACATGGAATGTCTTGATGTTTCGTTTAAAGAAGATGAGATAAACAATCCATATCTTTTCCAAATGTCGTTTTATGCTTTTGTGATATGTCGATTGTGTCTCGAGTCTTCCACCAGCCGTGCCCCTTACTTTTTATTTATTTTATTTCACTATTATATAAAACAGAACAATGCAATCGCTTCACTTTTTACTCCACTTTCTGTTTCAATAAAAGATATTTCCATTGTGTGTCTGCGTCCTTCTGTGTCTTGTAAGTATGAATGTAATTGTATATATATTTGCTATGGGTATGACTGCAACAAATATGTATGTGTATACATTTATGCTGCGTATTAGTATAAATGCAATAATAATATATTTTCCAATGTTGCACTGTCACTTACTCGCACAGGTGACAGACATGAAATTACATACAGACCTTGAGGAATCACGCGGCTCCAGATGTTTTTATATTCAAATCTGTACTATCATACTTTATAGCGGAGTAGAGAGCTTCACAATAGATTCACTTTTTATCAGTCGTCTTGGAAAAAAGAAGGAAAGTAATTGATCGGAGATAAACGTAGATTGGGATAAAAACACGTTTTTCAACCTCCACAATCTAAAATGTATAAAATTAGTAGATTTGAACACTCGGCATCATTTGTATTCATCATTGACATTTGGATTCATTTAAATGTATATCTACGATGATTTTTGTACATAATGCGTACAATTGTCGAATTAAGGTTTTTTGCTTCTTATCACTCACGGTTTAATTTGCATACACTATACAAACTCCTTTATCATACATTTTGTATGCACAAAATTTTTGAAACTCGTAAATAATTTTTTTAATGTATCTTTAACATTTTTTCTTTAATTTCTTTGAAATAATCTTTAATTTCATTTCTAAAATGTTTTCATTTTTTTATATTAATGTAACACTTATATGTAAAACATTTCATACTACTGTGTGCCTTAACATCATGTAGTTTTACATTATGTCATTAACACTATATAAATATAACTCTATAACTATAAGTTCAAAAAAAGATTTAAGTACTTACCTATATAAAAATTCTATACCTTACCAAAAAAAACTATTAGATTACAGCTTCCCAATACAATACCTCCTACCCATGAATGGGATATTCTATTGCAATATTTGAAATTTGTAACTCAGTTTTGTAGATAAGTTTCTTATAGCATAGGTAGAACTATAGAGCTAATAAAAGAATCTTATTTCTATTCACATCATATGCAATAGTATGAGGAGATTGAAAGATTTCAGAGCTATATATAAGGAAATTTGTTGAGCTGGTTGTTCTTGGTTGTTGTTTGTGTTCTTTCTTAAAAAGACATTACTGTATTATACAGATACACAGGAAATGTAGATGTTGTCTGTCTGAAAACATTAAATTGCACCTGGTACACTTAGACTCTTACCGACAAGCTGGAATGGCTTCTTTCATTGCGGTTGTCAAAGCCGTTTTCGTCCTCGTTCTTCTTCTTCTTCTTCACGTCTTCTTCATAGTACTTATACAACGCAACCAATATACGATGCATATTATGTAACCAACTAAATTATGCATGTCTATCTATGGCTAAGTAAATACATAAGGAAAGCAGAAGAAGATTATTCAGTTACACCGAAATATATGCACTGCACAACTATACTATATATCTACATACACAATATACACTACATAATACACACAGAACAGTCCAAAAGAGACAATTCTTCTCCAGGTTTCATTTTACCAAATTTTAGTGAGATTTCCACTTTACACAATCTCACAGCAGACTTGTACAGGTCTACGGTCTATGTATTTATATATTGGATGTATTTGTAGAACAAGTAGCATATCGAGTAATTTCTAACTAAGCAGTAAAGCCTTCTCTGTGAAGTAAACGTCGTCTCGTCTATCTCTCTCTGTCTCTATGTACATAATAGTATAGTAATGAATGTGTCGTGGTGATCTCGTCCTCATCTAGATCCTGCTCAATCTGTCTTGGTTGTATCGTGCTCGTCGGCACTGATTTATTGTGTATGCATAGCAAATGCGACACTGGCTGCAAGTGTGCGACATGCAGCAGCATTGATGAAGCTATTGTCTTTCTCTTTTTGATTAACGCCTTTCTGTCATCTCATCTTCTTGATTTTGAGTCATAAGCTTGATAAACTAAAAATTTCTCGTCTCAGATAATGCTCAGCTTATGTTTCTCTTATTGCTAGACATATTATGCGAAATGAATGCTCCCGTCTTTCACTCAAGCTTCTTCTCCGTACAACTTTGAAAGATTACTGGTCTTAGAGCTTTAAATGGAAACTCCTGCACGAATGTCTTTGATAAATAATTTATGCCACTCGCTTGACAATGTACTCCACTCAAGTAGCTCAGCACTATACTATACACTCGGCGTCTTATAGAACACCTAAAATTTCTGGCACTCTACAACAATTCGTGAGATGTAGGATAATAGGACTATTTAAGAATACTGATAGTGTACCTATACACTCCTTATCTCTTTCTGTAGATTCAATTAGACATTGCTTAAATTCCATACCTATGACAAAATAAATTAGGGCTGAGAACAAAATCATCTTATTTATTCAGACCCATGTTCCTAATTTCCTTGTAAACCTTAAATTTCTTACGAAATGCAATTCTTCTATATGAGATATATGATATACAATAGTTCCTGTAACTAACATACACATTTTACCTTTGAGAAAATGTCAGAAATCATTTAAAGTATCTCAAGCATAGCTTTTGTGAGTAATTGAATACACGGAAAGTATTTTGGCCGTTGGTCTTGGGATACCTCCTTGTAGTGTAAACTGAAAATCAATTTACGCTGGATTTGACTACATCACGGTTACTCGTCTGTCAGCAGTTTAGAAACAATTTGCAGGGCTCAACCCTCATATTACACACAACAGGTCATCGCTTTACAGAGAAAGGGTTCATGCATTCAATTCTCAAAGTAGCTCAGAACAAATGCAAGAGAGTTGAGCATGAGAGGTGGTGGTAGTGTGGTGGTGGTGGTAATGCTTTATTATTAGTAGTTATTTAGTGATGAGAGTGAGGCTTATAAGAGATGCTGCTATAACTGGGTGGTTGGTGAGAAAGAAGGTGAGAGTCTTTCACATCTCTCGAAGACTACGACGTAATAAATACGTGGACTCGTACATCTAAGACGTGGCTGCACATCAAACTCCAAACTACAATCCGACCCAACAAAGTTGACTGACTAGAAAATAAGGAGGCGTAAATTACACTGCGGCAGATGAGTTTAATAATAAATGGGTTGTGTTTTGTACAGCTAGTTACAACACACACATGTAAAATGAAATAGTTTGGGATCGTTGTAGGTGTGCTGTGCTTGGAGGGAACCCACTAATTATTTGACACTAAGTGCAGCCAAGAAGACAACCTCAGAGATACGAGAGGTAAGATATGCCTCAGGAAAGTCAGAGTGTCCTGAGCTGACAGTTTTACATTAAGATCTACAGGATTAGTAGATACACACATACACACATACATGTACACTCATACTCATCAGGCTACAGACTTATCTACCTTTAAGATGATGAAATGCGCTATGAAGCTCATCCAAATTAGAAATAAAAGGCTTATGGTGTACTTGCACACTGTAATATTTGTAATGTATATGCACCTACCTAAATTTAATACGTATTTATATTAAAATCTAATGTGTAGCCTTGCTACAATACAACGAAGGTATTACATAGAAAGAAATTTTCAACTAGCCATCATCACGTATTTTGCTTTACATGTCCTCTTAATGTATATTCCACCTAGTACTATACATGTGTGATTAAAACCAGTGTTTTAAATACTATTTCATTGTTCAGTCTTATCAGTCCTTACAAATAACAGAAATCTGGTTAGGTCATTATACCACACAAACTTTTGCAACACATGCTTCACTAACTAGATTTATTTTATTAATGATTATTCAGCACCTGGAGGAAATGCAATTACACTTGTTACTACCAACGATAAATATAATTGAATTAAATATAATGATAAAATGACATAAAGCAATTTGCATTTAATTACGAACAAACATTGGAAAGTGATAAGGGTGAGGAAACACATTACACTGTAATATGTATGTACTACACATACATATTTACATACAAATTTAATGCTGGTATACAACCTATGCTAAAGCTACGTGCATATAAAATATAAAGCTGCCTCCTCTGAATCATAAAAACGTTATTTGCTCCAACAATGCAAATGCATTTGCGTTCGCACATAATATTATAAATATACTTGCTAAATATACATGTGCTTTTAGTGGTATTTTAAAGGTCAATGTGGTTCACACAAAACTGCGTTTACTTTATTAATGGAAGCGACTGTTAATACTTAAATGCTAACTAGAAGAATTATAAATATGAAAATGAACCACGGTATAATGAAAATCTGTTGCGCGATTGATATTGTATAATTATTCTTACAAGTTTGGTATGCAATATTTGCTTAATCGCAAGCTGATGTTAAAAATAACTGCTATATTATACGTGTATATATAGACCAATGTAGTTTTGGATTAGTGAAAGAGAGATGTGTATTTAATGTATTGGAAAGCTATTAGGCTGTTATTTATACGACTTACTTACTTTTAGTAATAATTTCATTCACCTTTACTGTGGCTGTGTAAGATATTAGATGGGAGAGTGTGCATGAGACATATAGGGTTTATGTAGGTATTATGTAGGTTGAGCCTAACCCACAGGTTGTTCTGAGATTTATGCCCCATGTGGAGGTTCCTTTACATTATTACTATTACACGGGCAAGGAATCCGGATTTACTTTTCTTGGCTTAACTCATCCTGTGCGATTTGATTTCACATCTACAATGCAAGTAGTAGGCTAATGTAAATACAGTTTTCTTGAGTTGTGAGTCAGTTTCTGAGCTTTGACTGGTTTCAGACTCACTTGTATGTTCCTCACGAAATTTCCCATACACACATCCAGCCACGCCAACTACTTGCCATCTTCTCTATTACGCAATTGTTTCTCTAATGCCGTGAATATTATCGCTGGTGGCCAAATATGTTGCACAAAAGAGCCGACCATTCCTCAGAGTTGCGACGGGAGGAAAAAAATTCATTCAGGTGCACGGAATTGTTTTACCGCAGCTATGTGATACGGACAGTGAATGTAAATTGAAAATATATACGACGAGATTCTTTTTATTGTTGATCAATAGTTCTCGCAAACAAATGAGACGCACATGAAAGATAATAACTATTAATAACGTTTATATAACCAATAGTACTATCCATCACGAAATACCATGTGCTTAGTTCAAAACAACCATCACGGCTCCTCACCCTCAGTAGCATCACTCTAAATTATAACTTCTATACAAATATAGCAGTAGCAACTGAGTTTGCTAAACTATTTCGTCTTTTACCTCATTTTATTCGTTCTTCGGTTGCAGCTGCTTTTATAAAATGCTACACTCTTTCTTTGTGCTTTACGACATAATAAAATCAAATTGAAAACATGAAATCCATATTCTCAATTCTTCTTTGTCGGATAGCATTATACAAATTTCGTTGATGGAAAGTTTATTTACACTACTATTGCAATATTTAAAAGTCTGTGAACTCCATAACGACATTTTAGTAGGAGTTACTTGGCTTTTAAAGCATGTTGATCCAACCAGCTTTAAATTTTCCATAGGTTCTAAAAATGACAAAAATGTGTGTTTTAAGAATTGACTGCATACCTTGGAAAACTACTATGCTTTTTGCAATTCTAAATGTTAGTGCATATCTAAAGGAAATATTATTATGATGTGATAGATTTGGTTTTCCATTGAGGGATAATACTTTTTGTCATCACTCTGAAATCTACCAGAGTTTCTATATTATACTGTTGCAAATGTATCATGTCTTTTAGTCAGCCTGACGTGATTGCCTTAAAATAAAATAGTAGGGACTTGGAAAGGAAACGCACTTCTTGATAATCAAAGCGGACAATATGTGGTTAAAATATCGCCCCAAGTACTTAAATCCAGCGCGTCGTGAAAAGTAAATGTATGCAGATTACATAGGTTTGCTTGATATGTTTTTCCAGGTGACTCAATATTTTCATTTGTTTCACGTCTAGTTGTCTTGTAGAGGACGGGGAGCCCGTGTCTCGGGAATTATAGCCAGCCAAGAAAAATAAACTGTGCTCATGATGCAGATGAGTGACTGCGTCTATGACCAGCCATATGCACTCGACGGGAAAATATGTATGAAAATATTATTGGACATGAAATTGTCCTCCTTGCTGGAATTCTACATAAACATTGACAAAGCTTCAAGTTCAACAAGCGAGAGAGATCTTGAAAGCATACTGCACTTTACATATTATATATAGGCTTCCAATAAATTCACCAAAAACCTTTGCATGCAATTCAATACATATTGGCTGCACCTAACGAATCACAAAGTTTTTACCTCCAAGATATTTCCTGCGAAAACTTATTATCATTACTGCTGGAACGAAACAATATAGGAGCCTCGAGAAAGTCAAAAAGGTCAAAATAATATATTAGTACACCTGTTACCGGATATTAATAATGATAAGTACCAAATCGTAGTAATAATAGTAACAGTGTGTCAGCTTCTTATTTAGTTTTCTAGGAAATTTTGATGGATTTTCTTGTGCAGGGTGTGCACACATTATTTCATGTTTTTCGTTTATACTGACAAGGAGGCACTTCAAATCATCATGTAAATGCATTGTATGCTTCACGCATACTTGCAATTTTTTCATATGCCTAGATATATTAAAATTTAGTTATGTTACTAATGAATATAGATAGGTAGGTTTGTTCATTTTATTTGGAATTTTGCCCAAATTAGCTAAATTTGGGCTAAAATTTAGCAAATCATTAGGCTGAAAATACCATAAATGAGAAAGTTTTTGCTCTAGCCCCCTCCAAATGTGTGACCAGGATACACCCCTGTGCACTGATCTATTTACTTGATGCAACTTTTTGTTCCAGCTCCCCAAATACTAATATGCGGCCTAGATACCCCCCTGATATAATCTCAAATTTCAATTAAAATGATTAATTCACCACCAATACAAATGATTTATACTTTCACACAATTTTGCAAGTGATGAAATATTGAGCCGAAAGTTTCCTTTTACTATTTCTTGCAATTCTATTACGCTGATTTTTTCTATAACTTACCTGATTTAGGAATTTATCAGAAACAACTATGGCACTATAATATTATACTTTGCTCATTGAAGTTTTGTGTGTATTTCACTGAGTCAGTATAAATGTTTAATACGTCATAATGGTTCAATAAAAATCACTTACTGATGACATTACAATCATCTAAATCTTTTGAAACTTTGCCCATTTGACTTTGATTTATTCTTAACATGTGCTTTAACCAACCAACTTTTTATTGGCTATCAATAAGAAACATCATAACTTGCATAAATGTGCAAACATTTTATACAGAGAAATTTAAGTTATTAGTTATTATGAACGTCACTACTACTATATACTACATCAACTGAGAAAGCAGGGTTTAGTGTGTATCAACTTCAAGAAAAGGGACGTACCCACTAAGTGTGCTTGCTGAGGGTGCTTAAGCACCCCCCCCCCGCCTCAGATTATTAAAAGTAATAGATAATATTTTTATTGTCATTTTCTAAAAATCTCTACAATAAATTGCGTTTTGTGAAATAAATTTTGTAAACAAATGCAAGAAATCGGAAAAAAATTCGCTAAGTAAAATTTGAGCTAAGTGCAAATTTCATACACTTTATTTTCATTTTGACTTAAATGGCTCATTTTATTGCTGGGACTGCGCGTTCACAAACGACAACGACTATGTTTAAAACTGCCCTATGACAATGCTGATGAATAACTCAAAATGACAATTTTATTCCATTTTTGGATCACAAGATCGAACATTTCAATCTTTTATAGGTACTTTCATTTCTACATGTAATGGTCCGCCCCTCCCCCCACTCTGAAGTACTGGATACGGCCCTGGTTACTACTAGTTTTACTTCTTTGGAAGTAAAATGTAAGGCGGATTTGATGTTGCTTTGCATGTAGATGTGTGTGAGTTTAGAGCAAATCCGTTGTGAAGTAGTTGACTATTTTAGCCACAAAGTGGAATTTTAAGAAAACTCGTAAAAGTTGAGAAGAGTTGAAGTGTAATAAAAGTATCTTCATGGGCAGAGCCGATAGATCTAAATATACGTGTTTAAAATAGACCAGACTCGGGTTGGCTAGCTCAACTACCCATCACACTTATTGTGCTGTAAAAGTCTTTTCCCACAATGTTTGCGGTGAATGAGATTTCTAAAAATGGTTTTCTCACTTGGCACACCACACACATGCACACACAAATCTCGGTTCAGATTTTGTTGTGTGATAAACTCAACTCGTCCAACACTCGTTTTCTATGTCAACTATTTCATTTATGCACAAACCGTAGTATTTATTGCCAGAGTGATGACAATTTTCTCAGATATCAACTCCTATGGAATTTTAAATCATTGTGTAGGTGCGAGTACAATTGGGAAAACAGAGAAAACATTTTTAGCCAATCTCTCAACATCATTCATGGGAGTATATATCTTTGCATAAATGATAATAAAACTTTTATGTATCTTTAGACTGACACACGATGGAATTTCTACTAAGTTGCATTCTGTGTCTACTATCTACTATCAACTTGTTTGCATTATCTACCCTCACATCCTTTGTACTTTAATTTCTGCTACATTTATCGAGAGATGCATTATACAACATAAATAACGTGATAAAAATCTCTCCAACTTATTTAACATTCAGTTGAGCAATTATTTCAATACAATGCTTTCAGCATCAACCCGCAATATGCAAACAAAAAATAAATGAAGGAAAATAATGAGCGTAGGTGGTGTAAATGAAAATCCGGATTTACTAGTCTTACTTAGAGTTATATACGAACGTGATTTTTTCATTTCAACTCACACCCACCACTACTACTGCACTGCATAAATATTCTTGACTTAGGTACAATGTAACATTTTACACTTGCAACTAGCCTGTAGTCGCATTCAAAAAATTATTATTATTATAGTAGAATATTTTATTACGTCCACGTGTCCTTGTAAACTTGAAATGGGAGAGTCGAGAGACAATGAGTGTACATTAGTACATCGTACGTGTGTACAAATAATGTGACAGAACTAAATATATTTCTCCTGTCTACTTACAAATTATATCAAAATTGATGATCCTGGAAAGGTAAATATTTTTTGTCGGGTGAAAGTAGGTACTATGTTGTAGGCTATAGTATGTGCCTATACTTTATTAGAATGAGAGCTGAAGAAACGATCGCGCAGAATGAGGAAATACTTATCATTTGCGTGAAGATGAAGGTGAAGGAAGATTCGAAGTGTTCATGTGTGTCCGTCGTCAGCAGAAGATGAAGACCAAAAAGAAGAATCGTTTTGTCTCAGTCATTCTACAACTCGTCTTATGTCAACTCATCCATTCTCCCTATTGCTCCGCGTTATGCCAAACAACTCATGCTCCACATACTTTTCTATTCTCTATGAATGCATTTCTCTTTCCGAGCACATACATTCCTTTCTGTTATCCGCAAGTTTTTACTCAGAGAATCTGTGCAGAGTATAATACCTCGTACATTATAGGTAGGTATGTATACACATACATATAAACTAAATATGATTTGAATGATTGTGAGTGGCTACACACAAATGGAAAAAATACATCAATACACTAACCGAATGCTGCTCCCGCTATCAATACATTAGCATTATACTTTACGTAGTACGAAGTATTTCAACGGTGTAAAGTGCAAATATGTATACTGTACACTATATGGACTAGCTTTTGTAATATTGTTAACATTGTAGCTTTTATAACTACACAGTGTCCAAAATACAACTATTTAAGACAGAAAGTTTTTTCTGTCCTAAACCCGCTGATTTTTAACATTGCTCATTTTATGTATGGTCAGTGGCCTAAAGCTCACTCCCACTTTGTGAATAATTTTTTTACCGTAATGCAAATTACTTCGGAGAATCTAAGAATCATGAGCTGTACAAGCTGTGCATTACTTACTTATATAGCCGGTGTGCTTACATGGATGATTATAAATATGCAGCCATTACTCGTCTCACAGAGTATTTTTTTACCTGCATCTCCGCAATTTCTCTTGCACAAGTTTTGGCTGCTAGTATTAGTTTGGTATCGTGAGTAAATCGCGTCCTACATTATTAGACTGTGATATGAAATATTTCAGTAGCCTTTAGCTAAACTACCTCGACTGCCTACCCTGGCCCTGTTACTACAAATACAAGTAGTGTACATAATATACTATAGGAGAATATAGAGGCTCCTACACTCTACTAGCTGCATAAAATATTGGAGGCCACTAGTGGATGTAGGACTAGCAGGGGTAGGTACTTAGTATAAGTACTAGAATTTGAAAGGAAGACGAAGAAGATGAGGCTGAGGCTGGGAGAGTGGAGGATAGACGTTTGGAGGAGACATAGTGAGCTACAAAGAGAATTATGAGATGCCATCCATATCTATCCCCTCTATTTTTCACACAGTTGCCAACATTGCCATTTCCTCGTCTGCCTCTCGTTTCCATCCAATTCTCTGTGCTGTCTTGTCTGCCATGCTAAATGCTCAACATAACAGAACATAACTAACGTGACGCCTGCATGCAATCAGACATTGTTAGCGTATATAGGTACGAGCACCACACTTCCCATCATTCTTCTCTATACTCCTATGTATGTACACTAATAATATTACAAGCAGCAGTACCTTATGTGTACATTCTAGATTCTAGCAGTAGTAGTCCTCATTCATGTCGGCAATCCCATGATCTTTGATACCAACTTTTTTTCTTGCTTTATACATACTATTTACAACATGGTCATTTATCCAATAGGCAGACAAGACAAGACAAGACACACACTAGTACACTCTGATCATAATAAATGTATCTTATCTTTTCGTATTAAATTATAGTGCTAATGAATTGGATGGGAATCAAACCAGCTGCTGTAATAACAGCACAACGAATGGAAACGCTAAGCTTTTCTTTTCTGTGTGTGTCTCTCTCGCGATCTTCGCCAACAGTCAGAGTCCCCATAGGTCAAATTCCATGCAACGGGCAACACATACTTTAAATCTCTCCATTTATGGCTACAAACAATTTCCAAATCTCTCTTCAATCCTTTTCCATTGTGTACAGACGTAGAGTGTAATGTGCCACACAATTTCTATCAAGTGTTTTATGGTCCCATTTGCGAAAGAAAGTGATAATTTATTATTATCGTCTAAAGAAAGATGTACTTTGTTTACAACAGGCTAAGCACCAGCTCAAAAATGCCTGTAAGAAGGATAGGATTTTTTCCAATGTTTGATGCCATCAAATTTTTTGATCAACAGATCCATTTTCACGCTACCGATGTGAACAAAGATTTTAAATCTACTAGTGCTGATTATCGATCGGTCTTGTCGATGCTGTCGATCAGGATGACGCAAAAATGACGTAGAAGTCGATCACA
>JAQFYB010004667.1:0-15700 GCA_034694085.1 Pogonognathellus longicornis
ATTAAAAATTGTGTAATAAAATTTAAAATAGCTAATTGGCGCCTTTTTTATTCTCTTGTCTTGCATCGCATTCAGCAGGTAAAGTTGCGTAGAAATGCATTTTGTCATAATAATAGACAAGAAAATTAAAAAGGCTCCAATTAGCAATTTTAAATTTTATTGCACAATTTTTAATCAGTTTCATCGCATTCAGCATGTAAAGTTAAGTAGAACTGCATTTTGTCATAATAATTGACAAGCATGACATTGCATGTAGCTATCTAAGTTACGTTTATGGCTATGAACTATTTTTCGGTAAATAAATTATGGTTAGGGATGGAGAAATATATTGTCGGTGCAAATAAATTGAAGATTAGTGGAGTTCCCTTGTCAATAAATATACATTTTAATTCCTTTTTCCAATGAATAAACGTATATCTCTCTCCTCGTCTGCAATTCCAAGCATATATAGTGTAGTGCATTTTAGTGTATAGTGTCTCACTAAAAAGAAATTGGCTATAATTTTGTCGTATGACACATACGTCGTATGCGACAAGGACACCTATAAGACTGATAAATTGATTAGACTATTTCAATTCTCTCTTTGAATGTATTATACTACGCAGAAAAGAAAATGAGAAAAAAACATTAGAAGTAAATGAGCTAGAAAACTGAAGTTGCAACAATCATCTGGGGTCACTGGGGTTATGAATACTATTTCAAAAATAATACTGTATGTTTATACATGATTAGTAGTAATACACAAGCCATTTCTAGCCCAACGATGACGTAATATAACGATGTAGATGCAGATACGTCAATATTACGGTATTCATCGATTACAATCGATATGAAAAATCATTTCTAGAATAAAATTTTAGGGAATTTGATTATCATGTGTTTAAAGTTAGTCAAGACATTTGTGTTTGACATAATAATATGTAAATGACTTCAACCTGCAGAGTCCAGTTACTTTTTTAATTCTAACTTTTTCAGATTGATATTACACAAATACTTTTGTTCATGGTTGTAATGAACAACGACTAGGTATGCCCAACCGGCTCCGTACACTACATTTATCAATACTAATTCAATTTATCATCACTAAAGAAGTAAGTTGAACTAATTATTTTATATCATGTTCACATTCATTCTTTTTTATATTATGTAAACACACCACACGTAAAGATATATACAAACACATTTTATCATTTTGGCTCCGCAGCCGAAGTTTTGAACACTGTTTTCTCCCATTTTCCCCCTGTCATTTTTTTGGTGTGGCCTGGACTTGTTGCACTCGTTGCATACTTCGCACAACAAACGAACATTACTTTCACTGTACAGTTTCCCTGTTTTTTGCGTTTATTTGGATAAATTGGAATTTTGTCGACACAACAAAGTCGACACGACAATCTTTGTTATTTTCTGTGAACAATATTTGAAATTTGTAAATGTTGCATTATTATTATAGGTATTATCTTCCATGACTCAGTAGTTATTTCTACTACGAAACATTTATATTGAGCACCGTTTTTTTAATGTTTCTAGTACTTGTCATAAAACAATACTACTTTTCTGTAGGAAAAAAACAAGTTGCACTATAACATTTCGGCAATGAAACTGATTTCGGTGTACATTAGCTCTGTCAAGGTGGATTCGCTTGTGGTGACCTTAAATCTAATTGGACCGGAAAGGATTATAAAATCAGCATGCATATTTTTAACATTACGCTTTCTTATTCTGAAATACTACAGTAGAAGTTCGAGTGAGCCTGGATTAGAGAATGTGAGCGACCAGCCTTTATTTAAAATTAGTATCAATATTGTATTTGTAAACTGCCATAATATTAAAAGTCTTAATATGATAAGTTGAGTAGTAATGCAATTTAGCAAGATTAGACGTTTAGCAAGACATATGGCATTGCCTTAGTTGTTATATGCAATAATATTCCTCAATTGTTTTGAAATGCTAGTGTACTTATAATACTTACTCATGTTTCTTTTAACAGTAAAATACCAAATTCCAGTGAAACATTTTGGTAATGATCATTTTTGGTAATGGTAATGCAATTGATGATCATTTTTATTCCAATTGGAATATGACTGATTTGATTCAAGATTTTGATTATATGCAAAAACAGGCTGTCAATGAATGACAATTTCATAAAAATGTAAATCATTTTATTTTTTTACTAGTCAAATCAAGCTTCAGATTACATTTTGTTAATAGTATGTATTATTTCTACATATAACCACCTATAATTTACTTATAACTACTTTCAGATTTTAACTAGAACATTTTTGATTTTTGCAGGACTATCAGTAGGAATTATCTATATCTCGTACTCGTCTTTTTTATACAGTTATGTTGACTTTTGTATATACAAAAAAACAGCCAATGAACCTTATGTGCCTGGAATTTGCCATTGCAAAAAACCGCCTGGCTCTTATTTGTAGAAGCCCAAAATTGATATGGTCATGCTATGGATTTTGATCTCCCATATGGGGATTTCAGATGGATTGACAAAGTGGAAAAAATTGATTTACAAGAAAATATTTCAAATACTTTCCTAAAGCAATTCATGAAAAGATGAAATATTTTCTTGTAGCTTCTGTAAAGTCTAGGAGTAATCGCTTATCAAGGAGCAAATAAGAATAACTCGTCAGCTTTAGCGAACGATATCTGACTGCGATTTGAAGCAAGAACCCCTGAGTTCTCGGAGTAATGAGTTAAAAACGTGTGTACTGTGTGGTGAATGACTAAAGAAATGAAGAGCCGAATAATGTGTTACTGCCGATTAGCTTGTATATTTATTATATCAATTATATTCTTTAGTCCGTAGGAATAAACCAGGCACAACACTATGCTCTTAGTGTTGTGCCCAGTGGTCTCTCGTTCTCTTAATTTAATAAAACTATTACTGCTGGTCAGAATGCCTGAACCCACTTTATATAGGTAAAATATACCTATATAATATACAGATTCCATATATAAGTGTGGTGAAACCGATACAAGGCAATTAAGTCGTTGTGCCTCGGTGAACACACATAATATAAATCACAACTAATTACCAAGGCACTTTCAGAATAGTGCCACTTGACTACATCTATATAATGAATATTTAATATGTAAAAAAAAGTGAGACCTAAGTGACACCGAGGTTGTTGCACTAATTCTAGATTAACGACTGGCACTGTAGTCGAGGACACGATCTTACAAAATATTATAGAATAAGCACTGTACGGCGTCTACACCACACCCATGGCACTAAATAGATGTTTGTCTCTGAACATCCACCTAGCCGTCTTACAGAACCGAATTAGTGAAAAACATGAATTTAAAAACAAATAATATTACATGATTAAAACTGGGTTGAGAACGAGAGAGAGAACATATGGCGGACGAATGGTTACATACATATATAATATATAATTTACATACATTTCAATTTAGATATCAATAATCAATAAAACAATTTGTCATAAATTAATTAATTAATTAGCTAGCCCAAGATTTTGCTTAATTCTAATAAAAGACGATATACCCCAAAATACATAATATTAATGTAATAACGTTACAATACACATGTGGGAAGGAATACCAATAAACAATATAATATGTGTGTACGAACGAGGGAAATCGAGTGGCAACAGGAGACGAAACTTATAACATGGCAATGATCAAATAACTTACGTTGAGAGCTCAACCAAATACATTATGTGTACCACAGGGTTTACAGTGGATTTTACTCATACAACGCATGCAGTGTAACATGCAATAACAATTATATCCATGAATAGAAAACCTGCAAGAGGGATAATATTATACTCGAGATACTAATTTAAATAAGAGTATAAGAATGAGAACCACTAATATAATATTCAAAAAATCTAAGTTGTACAAATTTGAAGATTAATATATTACAATCTTCTTTGAAAATTCAAAAATATTAACATGCTAATTGAAAATCTTAATATTCCATGCCATTGCTCTAATTTAGGTATGTAGTATATCAATTATATTGATTATTGTATTTAGTATTAATTTAGCTAATGCAAAAACAGAGGTATTAGCTTTTATAGCTATAACATAGTAGTACATAAAAATTCACACTTGTACATTCCATATCTGTTCAACAAGACAACATGTACATATTGTAAGTAAGTCAACTGGTTTTGATGTAACGTGTAGTGCATTGAAAATGTTTAAGTTTACCCATGGAGAGTCAGAGAGAATTTAATAACGAATTCTCAGTTCAGAGTTATGGTTAAAGCGCTTGCATTTTGCACTGATTATGTTATTTTATATTTCTAAACCACCTTATTTATAATTCTTAGTGAAACACGTATCATTTTAAAACATTAAACATGGAAGCATGTACATTTATATTATGGCTTGTATCTAAAAATATGTGTTACAGCTTGTGAATAAAATCTTTTTATAACATGATTTCATATTATGTGTTCAATGTGATTCAATATTAATTCTGGTCATTATTATTATTCCTTAATTTACATGGTCATGAGATCTGTAATAACTTGTTCTTCATTCTAACAGATCATAACTTGAGACAGATCACAACGTTGTGACTATGCTCAGATCTGTGAGGTGGAAATACTCGTTATGATTTACAAAAAGTGGAACTGTGAGTTGTATAGCGGACTTGCTACAATCTCTTGACATATAATCTACCGATTCCATCGAAAGTGAAAAGTATCAGGTAGTAGTAGTCGCACAACAATCACAGTGAGACCACAGCCTAAATAAGTGCTATGAAAAATTCCAATGAGGTGAATACCTAAGTTGATCAGGCGTTAAGTATTGAGCTTACAGTAAATGTTCCAAGCTTGACCTTTCTTAAAATTATATCTTAAAATTAACATAATTCGAATATCTTAATATTAAAGCTTGTTGTTAAGCTCTATGTTATCTGTTTTGGGGGGATTATGATAATATCGAAGAAAGATATACACAAATTATACAGCGGGCGTAACAAAGCTGGTTTGTGTAGTCTTGAAAGGGGAATGTGACATTCTGATTTGCATATCGCACATACCAATGTCTCTCAACATACCATTTACCGAATCCATCAATAGTGTTAAGTATCTATCAGTAGTAATCGAACAACATATCAGTTTCTGTTTGGTAACTTATTCTCTATCCTATTGTTCAAAAACCTTAAATTCCTCAATTTACTGTATTATTCTTTCAAGTTTATTGATTATTTCAAATTTTCTTTGTATCAAAAATTCTTGATATGATTTCTATTTACTTTATAAAGTACCTAATGGTCTTTGAATTTAATACATGTGGAAATATGAATACTAGGTTTACGTAATGCCAAGTAGGAATATGGGTAAATTCTTACTAGAGTGAGGGCAAACTGTATTCGAAGGTTTTTCAGGATTAACCAACAAGTAATGTGCTTAAAAAGTATAAGCTATTACGTAGGGATACCACAAAATATTATTATTTCTATTATTGATGAATTTGTACTATAAAATTGTTTGTTGCAGGGTGTGTTATCTTTTCTGTGTCAAAGAGGTTCCCTAAGAAATTGAATTATAACTTCGCTTGAATGTGACGCATTATGAGTCCTATGCAAACGTCGTACGACGAGACGGGACATAATATTTTTAATATTATGCTGGAGTTTGGGTACCGGCAAGTTCCGTCGGGTCTATACTGTTAAATGTACCTTCAAAATGTTTTCCTGTTTTCATCTTGTTCGGATTTCTTATTATGCTTCCTTGTAAATTATATAATATCATAATATCTGTTTCGTCAAATCTTTTATGTTACTCTATTAATACTATTATATATACTCAGTATTAAGTGTAAATATCTTATGTCAATCTCTATGGTTCTTTACTTATATTCAGGAATTATTTATTAATTTTGGTATTAATTCAATTTTATTTTGATTTACTTTTAATGTCAGTCTTATTGTTCCAACTTTTATAAATCATTTTACTTTCTGTCTTTTTTATGTTAATTATTATTCCAAAATTTCTTAACTAATTGTACTCGTAAAAAGGTTGAACTAACTATATTACCTAACAACGTTACACGGTCGTGGGTATAAACCCAATAATGATTTACTATAAAATTAACTGTGATACGCAATTATGCTAAAGAAGATTGTATTGGACCTACGATGCGAGTGAATAAGATAGTATCAACTAATTAACGCGTTTAGTGGGTTGCGATAGTAATAAATAAAATTATCCTCTGCTTACAGTAGTACTGAACTTTCCTATGTGCAGATTTCTATTCAAACCATTACTATTGCAGTTCCACTAATTATTTCTTATAATTAATTTAATCTTTTCATTTCTACTTCATAATTAATCTTTTGAGTCTATTTCAATGTATCATATGTTTTATTATATATTTTTAAGTATAGTCGTTATTTTATTACACATATTACTTATTTGATCTGTCATTATTGATTCAGAGTCATTGATTTCAAATTAACTATGTTTTCTATTATTGTTGACTTTGATTGTGATTGGTATTTATCCTATTTAACTTTTTATTTGTTGATTTGTCATTAATATGTATTCTAATCATTTAACTATTGATTTTGCATTGGTATTTTTATTCTATATTATTTTAACTTGTATTAACCCGAACTAACCAAGAACGGGGCGACAGTTCCTATGACGAAATTAAATCCATTGCACGAATATGGACCGATATTTTACCTTAGCTTTAGGTGCAGTATAGTCACTTATGAATAGTCCCTGTGAGAATTAAATATATAGCTGGGTATTAAGACTTTGTCTGTATTAATTACTTATAATATTTCTAGAGTTTTGTAAAAAAAATGATGTATTATTATTATTATTAGGTTTTATACTCACTTAATTCATCTTTCGCTAATAAAATACTTTAATATGTATGTGGGTTTGTGTGCTTCTATGTATGCAAAATATCTATAGATTTCATAGTGATCGTCATCACTAATCAACTTGTTTGATTCATGGTTATGGTGGACCAGAACCTAGACAAATCTGTTTCAGTTGAGAGCTTAAGCATTTATGTTGAGACTATTACTAAGGAAATTGGAATCCTGAAATTCGGTTTTCTTTTGTGTTCGTATCATAGTCTGTCAATTAGCCCGGATAATGTTCATTTTTTTAGGGGGAGAATGTAGTTGTTACAAAGTACATACTCATGCTAAAAATAATATAATACTGGTATATTATTATCTGTACATGTACATACCAATGCATAGTGTACGTGTACGAATTGACAGCTAAAGTTATCCTCAGCTTACAGCTCAAGGACTACAGAGTTTGATTCTTCTGTGTGCAGGGAATGTCCACAGGTCCAATACTCAAACGGAATGAGCTGAGAGCGAATATGAAATGTTCGTGCGTCTTGCTTAGTAATAATTCACAATGGCTTAGTATTTCATTCAATTACTCAAACTTGTGTCTGATTTCCTTAATCAGGGATAATTGTGATTGTCATAATATTATTTCTCATAAAATGTTTATGTCGGTTTGTTTCTCCTCAAATATTCTTTTATCAAATTCTTACTTAATATTATATCCAATGCATTAGGTATGGCTTTCAATATCAATAATTTTCGTTATTTAAATCTACAAGGCTAAATACGTAAATGTAAATAGTGTGTGGAATACGAGTGGACAGCACGTATAGTTAACACACGTATAGTACAGTCGGTGTACGGTGTATTGTTAATGTTGAATGTTGGATGTTGTCTGTATAATAATATAATAACATGTGTATAGAATATGTGTATATAAAATGTGTATATAGGTGTATGGAAAAGACGTAGTCCCTCCATCCACGCTAAACCGAGTATACACTAAGAAAGCTGAGCACAACAAAAACACAGGCTATCAGGCCTAGAAAATGTGTGAAATCGTGGTAGCTAAAACCAAATTTCAATAAGCAATAAAATATACTTGTAATGAATGAAAAAATCGGGAAGTTCGGTATTTGAGAATTATTAATGCAGGCTTCAAAAGAGGCCGGATATTATGTCCAAACAAATGAACAATAGAAAACGCAATATTGAATCACGGGCTTGAGATACGGGAAAAAAATTATTTCATGATCTTAATCGTCAAAATTAGTTAAATTGTCTTTGTAAGAAGATCATGGAGCGGATATGTGTGAAAAATATCCAAAACACTTTGGTCGGAGAACCGAAATTTCCAATGTTTCTCCTATCCTCCTATCCTTAATGTAAAGCGTTATATTATATTGGTATAATCTAAAAGCAGGATACTCACACAATATGAAGAAAAGAGTCAACTATTACTTCAGAAAGGTAAGATTTGTATGTAACTGAAACAAGCATGGGGTAGGTAGTTTAACAGAACAAGTCGGCTACAATTTTGCAGTGAGCAATGAATTCGGGTAGCAGGTAACAACTGGTAGGATGCCAATGCAAACAGTGAGCAGAGAACAACTGCCAAAATCGATAACGGAACCGGGTGGCAGGTAACAACTGCTAGGTCTTCCAATGTAAAGTCTGGGAGTAATCGCTTATCAAGGAGCAAATAAGAATTACTCGTCAGCTTTAGCGAACGATATCTGACTGCGATTTGAAGCAAGAACCCCTGAGTTCTTGGAGTAATGAGTTAAAAACGTGTGTACTGTGTGGTGAATGACTAAAGAAGTGAAGAGCCGAATAATGTGTTACTGCCGATTAGCTTGTATATTTATTATATCAATTATATTCTTTAGTCCGTAGGAATAAACCAGGCACAACACTATGCTCTTAGTGTTGTGCCCAGTGGTCTCTCGTTCTCTTAATTTAATAAAACTATTACTGCTGGTCAGAATGCCTGAACCCACTTTATATAGGTAAAATATACCTATATAATATACAGATTCCATATATAAGTGTGGTGAAACCGATACAAGGCAATTAAGTCGTTGTGCCTCGGTGAACACACATAATATAAATCATAACTAATTACCAAGGCACTTTCAGAATAGTGCCACTTGACTACATCTCTATAATAAAAATCATGTAATGCATACATGGATTGGGAGGTTACCAATTAGTAGACCAGTATTGTAAGTAAGACGAGGTAAAGTCGGGGATACCTAAGTGACACCGAGGTTGTTGCACTAATTCTAGATTACCGACTGGCACTGTAGTCGAGGACACGATCTTACAAAATATTATAGAATAAGCACTGTGCGGCGTCTACACAACACTTCATCAAAAGAAATAGTTTCCTTCAATGAACTATCCAGTTATCAAAACTTATCAAACTTTATTGTCCATGCACTAACGCTGCAAATATATGTTCATTAGGTTGCGAATTAAATTGCGTTCACAAAGGTTTTAAATTTAGACAGTCAATGTGGTTGAAGCCGTTTGTAAATTATTGTTCGATGAAACGAGGTTCTACCACACAAAAAGTAGAGCAGGAAATATGTAGGTTTATCGTGTGTAGTGAGAGCATAATTTCAATTGCATTGCAACTTGAAGAAATGTAAATACTACCTACTTGCTGAAGTCCGGCATATCAGTGCAGAAAAGACCGATATGTTAATTAAGATATGATAATGAGAATTGGTGGTTTACTTCTAACGAACGACAGAAATACAAAGGAAAAAAGAAGCCAAGAGCTTATCTCGGACTTTGAAGAAGACTATGGACATTCGCGTTTGGAAGTTGGTGGCGAGTTGAAGAATTGCGACTTTATGTCGGAATTCAATTTAGCATTTTAGTTTATGAATTTCGTATTTTATTTTTGGATTTCGAGGGGCAAGCAGTTTGTATAGAAAAGTGAGACTAGTGTGCTTGTGTTTATTGAGGAAATATTATTGCCCAGTCGGGGCAATAATTTTGTGCGATTATTTTGTTTTGGAGGTTTTGTGCAAAAAGTGTGCTTCATTGTGTTGGACAACGTCGCTATTGTGAGAAAAGTCGATCTATTCGAAAAGAAATAAAAAGTGTCCATGTACAAATGAAATAATAATTACACTTATATTATAATTAAATAAATATAAATTCCTCCAGTATTTCACAATTATCGTTCCCCCCATCTGTCAGTAGTATCTTTGGTAAGTCTTTTGAGAATGTACACAAACGTAAGAATGCGTCAGCTAATCAAGCAGGAAAAAAATTAGCCGTTTAAATTTTGAGTCTTTTCACAAGGTGAATGACCAAACGTCACTTATAATCATGAAGAAAATATTGTAGAAATGTCGAAACCTACATCTATATCGCAAGCAATTTTAGACATTTTTAAAATGCATATGTACGATTTTTACTATAATTATTTATTACCCACATTGATTACCAGTTGACGTTCAGATACTGACTCCTTGTTGGTAGAGATTGAATCTGAAACAAAACGTTTTCATTTTTTAGCTCAGGTATGAGACGCTATTCCGAATTCCAGTGAACAATTATGTCAATAAATCTTTCCCAGACCCATTTTGTTATTTTATTTTTATTGCGCAACTAGTTTCGAATTACCCATCGTCAGGCCGTTATATACATTGGTCCGAAGTTTATTTCCGTAAAAATTCTGGACTTCTGACTTCTGAGTCATTTATTGTATATAATTTCAATTTTAAAGATTTATAATCACTAATATCCATACTTAGATCATTATGTTTTCTAACTTTATACCCAACAATCCACTATTTTTAGACCATAACAAGAAAAATCCAGGAACATTTAAGTCAGAGTGTGGAGATACACCAATCAGTGAGATTGTAGCTCTAAAGGCGAAGTGCTATTCAGTTTTGACTGTGCCTGGAGACGAAATAATAAAAGCTAAAAGTGTAATAATTAAATACCAACTCAGACATCAACACTTTAAACAAATCCTAGAGAATTCCTCCTTACAGAGATATTAAAGTGTTATTTTAAAATCGAATGTTTCAAATATTTATGAAGTACAACAAAATCGTATTAGCTTGCAAACCTCTCCATATGCTCTACCTGTTAGATGTGTGCTAGTTCTTGCATAACTTTCAATCAATAAGCTGTTATAAGTTGTTTCATATCGATTGTACTTGATCAATACCTGAATAGTGGCATACATTCTTGTCATATTAAGTCAAGTTTGGGATACTAGTGGCTATGGTATTACTACAATCACTACTACCTCCCTACTACCTAGAATATCTGCAAGTGTAACTCTACAGCCATCAGTTTTCTTAAACAAACAAACTGAGAAACGACTTATTAACTGGGGTATCGAACATGTAAATATGCTGTATGTTATGTGAACGATCTTATAGTCCATTTAAACGAAAGCTTTTCAGTAATATGTCAATAATTTTTATACCACTTGAATATGAAAATACTATACACTTATTTGTAATACTATAGACAATGCATTTAATGCTATATCATTTTTGCAACAAAAACTCCCATAACCTCTTACTACTTTCAGTATCCCAAGCCCATAAATGTTCACCTCTAATCCAACACCCAATGCTTGCAAACCCTTTTCGACGGTCGAACCGCCGAATAGGAACTCCAGATGCAATATCCAATGCGAAAATAATGCATACCCATTCGGGGATATAACACACAGGTTTTTACCTACAATTAGTATACTTAACTTTCAACGTGTCACAAGATTCTTACGCACCACTTTCCAACAATGGTAAACAATCATACATGAGAACGAAATTACAGAAAACGGACCAGACCTCCTTTAAAGGTACAATACCAATTCCATAAATCTTAAAGAACAAATGCAATTTTTAAGGCGAAAATCCACACTTCATAGTCATAAATTTTTAATAAATAGAAATAACACCTATTTTATATTAATAGACAAGTACTACAACTCTCTTTGATCCACTTACTACAACTCTACTTTAGTTAGGACACAATGCCCCTACATAAGAAGCCTTTCACACCATCAGATTTTAAATATACCTGCTCTCCTATAGAGCTAGCGATCATGACGACGTCCTATCCTTTAACATAACCATAAAATATTAACCAGCTTCAAATGATTATAAGAAATTACAGAACAAATGCCAGCATTTGAGACCTGATACTTCTATTCTCCCTCACCCGAAATTCCGTATGCACCCCGGGTATTCAAGTAGGATCTCGTTCCTGTCTCCATTTGGGGATACCGAGGGAACTAGTAAGGAATATTGTTTTTCGCGAATTCGGTTCAGTTTTTTTCCTGTCTCTAAATATTTTGGAAATAGTCACTCATTTAAATAAACCCCGAAATCAGTATCAAAGTCAAAAGTATTACAACCCAATAGTAATATTGTTAAAAAAACTGACATATTCATATTTCAGCCTGAATAATAAAACGAAATCAATCCTTCAATAAAACCAACGGTTACAAAGCTTCTCGTATCGTGACCTATTGGAAAGTGTTGATGAAAAAGTGTTTTAATTGTCAAAATATTTATTCTACTATGACCTCACCACTCCGGATTAACATTAGCAAAGAAGCTTAAGACTTAAATTCCAAATTGCGGACAACCGTGGAACGATAATCAGAAAGCAGTCATTATCACACTTCTCCAATAGTCCTTCTTATCAGCATATATAAAAACGTCCAAAAACGTAACGCTACACAGCTACCACCACCGATCTCCAACTCTATACTGGAATAACTTAGAATTCACACGCATACTTAATCGAATAAAATTGCATATACTAATTACCGGTGTATACCATATTAATATTGCTATGTACCGCGGGATTGCAAACCTGGAGATCAGGACTAGGCGGTAAGTAATCCACAATTACAAAACGTTTGCTTCCATATTAGGTAGAGTATCTGACCTAAGAATAATACTTATTACAATGAATAGTCAACTTCCAATCAATTCGAAAAAGTTTAGGGAGTTTTGTACAAAGTTTGCTTACAAATATGTGGAAAAATATCCATGACTTCCCTCGCCACTTTCATTGCATAAAATTATTATGCATGGATAATTTATTTATTATAGACAGATTTTTATTAAATAAATACTTAAATACATGATGATGGAGAAAGTAGCCAGTACAATAACAATATTTTACACCAATTATTAACATAATTAGGTCTAAGTTATTAAGATAAAAGACAATTTACTTAATTAACTATTACTATTTAAACAATAAACGCTGCAATTATGAAAGAATGTAACCTCTCCCAGTTTTTAGGTTGAGTACCGCTGAGGGTTGTAACAATGGGGGCACATGGGAACCTTAATATCCCGTATTGCAGGTGTTAGTAATCCTTAGTAGATCCGCTACTGGAATTGTGATAACCACTGTTGTTTAGTGTTGGGCTAACCAAATATATCGTGAGCTAAATATCGCTGAAGCGGTCCCTCTTGTCTCTAGGATTGTGATTTCTTTTCAGCAGTTGTCTCCAAAATTGGGAGATATACTGCAATATGAATTACAATTCAATTCAATAGCTAAATACAAGCGACATACAACTGCGCATATATAATTATATTTTTTCATAATTTCAAAGAATTTGGTGCAATTGTATTTAATTATCTAATCGCCGATCATAAAATAAACACATTTCCTACCTTCTGTAGTGTAAAATTACTTAATTCGGTTTATACACAATTGCCAGCATTGTGCCATGCCGTGCACTGTCCACATCGTCTATACACCCTCTGTTTTATTAATGAGCGTACCTTGTGTTGTGTGACGGCAAATAAGTTTGCACTACAATATGTGTTTGCATTATTTGTACCCTACTGTATTATAATTACATACTCCTACTATAGTTTGCTAAGTAGCTCAGGGCTGGTTTTAACCTTGTGCAGACGGTGCGACCGCACAAGGCCTCGCGTTTGTTACTGGACTCGTGTCCGTTACCTGCTTCGTACGGGACTTACAATACCTGATATATATTCGTTTGTTGGCATAGGCTTATATAAACTTGTATACATACCTACGGGTGCACTTGTCTCACTAAGACTAATACTTACACACACATAGTAAAGTTGTACACCTAGCTGTTGCACAAGCCCTCGCAAAACGTAAAGCCGGCACTAAAGTAGCTGCATCAAATAATAGAAAACAAAATTAAACAAAGTAGTGGAAAAGCTACTTATGTCGTAATTAATAATTACGTTTATGATTTCGTCTGAAATGCTAGTGAAAGTGACAAATTCCTAATCAATTTGCACTTCGATAATTATTAATTTCGCATTTATGAAATTTTATTATCTATTACTACCACATTAATTTACTGAATATTCACTTCTTATGCACACCTGAACAGTTAAAACAATCCCATGAAGTCTTGTCCATTAGAAATTAACTCTAACTGGATGAGTCTAATATAACAAAATTATTTTATATTACTTCCTTTTTGTTTGTTAAAATATTCAAAATTGAGTTTTACTCCAATTTATTCTTTTGCTTTAATTTAAAAATCAACTGTATCCAGCGGCAGGGCTTGTTCCCCCTTCCCCGAATTCGAAAAATAAGGCCCAAAAGTGCACTAAATCACAAAATATTTTGCGCTACACACGAATTTCATACATTGCAGGTTGATTTTGGCTTAATTTACCGATTAAAATTAACCGTTCTTAATTTACCGTACTCGGAAAAAACATAAATCTCTTAATATTCCATCTACTGATTTATTCGGAGAAAAAGAAGGTAAAATATCTTTACCTCTTTTAAAATTGATTTATGAGTCGTGCAATATTTTATTTTTTAAATATTATAAAAAGCTATGCAAGTCATTTGTTGTGTTCCTTTATCATCTAATGCAAGCAATTTGCCAAATTTATTAGATAACTATAACTGTATTCCATTAGCAATTCCACTATCCAACGAGCCCAACGAATTAATTGAAAACAACTGCAGTTATGACGTAGAGGACTTTCAAAATACTTCGGGTTTCAACACAAACTGTTTCAAGGAACCTTTTGTTTTAAATCAGTCAAATATTGCTCAACCTATTATAGTATATGATCAAACCAACATACCTAAGCAAATTGAAAGCTTGAGAGAGGAATTCAAAGGTTTTAATACATCATTTTAGTTTTTAAATTTAGGTATTAAAAACGAATTTCAAGCTATTACAATATTTTGTTCCCTTAGGTTATGTGCAGCTGATTTTGAGAAAACTCACTTCTCTAGAGAATGAAGTACACGAGTTGGTTCGTAAATCAAACTACAACGACCCCTCAATTGAAAATGAGATTCCAAGTCCAAAATTACCACTACCAACGGAAACAGAATTGAGAAACTTAAACAATTGGATTGAACAAGACGAAAATAAACAAGCACTGGTAAATCGATAACTTTCATTTTAATAGTACCAATATTTGCAGATTATAATTATTGGCTATTTCCATTAATCACAAAATACCTATATTTGCGGATTTTATTTTTTAGATTATCTTTCTATCCAAGATAGGAGGTGAAAATATTACACGTGTAACTAGTAGAATTTTGAACAAAGTTATCTCCCAAAAGTTGGCAAACCTCATAAATTACGTGGGAAAATATGGAAAAATAAAATTTAATGAGCTACCTCTTAAAAATGTCATAATCGGTAAATGAAACAATTTAATTTTGAAATTATATGAACTCACTGTTTATTTTATAGCGTACCCAATCCTAATTTAAATATAGTGTATCGTTTCATTTTTAAATTTTATAGATGCCGTTCGAAAAAATACAGTGCGTCAACAATCAACAGACAGAGAAATCGAGGTTTGTGTTATGAAATGGTTTAACGGGTCAGGAGATAGAGACGGAGGA
>JAQFYB010004668.1:0-15699 GCA_034694085.1 Pogonognathellus longicornis
CTACATAAGATAAACACTATATAGACAACTCAAAAAGTAGTGAGAGGAATTTTGATGAAGTTGTTTTCTCCAGACTTTGCCAAGAAAGTTAATTATAGTGGAAGTGCATGAAAAATTGCCTTTAAAAATGTTCAATATATTATCTATCGTAATTATATTATAGGTATTAACATTAGCTTGAAATACTCCAGTTTTATTTTATCTTTGAAGTTTCTTTCCCCTTTATAAATACACGGTGCATACAAATCATATAAAAAGTCATGCAACCGAGTATGAAATAATAACTATATTATTACCAAGTTGGTTTCGCAAATCAAGAGATTTGGATAGTGGAAGGCGCAACAGATGGAACAAAAATAATAAATATTGTTTTACAGAACCAAATGGAGAAAACACAAAGTAAAATGCAAATACTGTTAGATAATCTAATTCCTCTAATTTTGGGATGGATTAAAAATATAGGCACGAAAAATACAAGCCTTTTAAAATTGTTATTATGAATTATACCATAATGTGACTAATAAAAATTAGTTTACGACTTTTATTGTTAAGTTATTAATTACATAATATTGTTCATCTCATTACAGTAACTCATGAGGGTATTACTCAAAGAGTAATCATTGGTAAAGAAATTTAATTTAAACCACAGACTTTACTCCATAAGACGCGTTTATTTCACTTTAATCAAGAGAATCAAGACAGACTATTCCTCTTGACTACGATTTTTTTCAACTTTATAAACAACAACAAACAACATGTTAATTTGCCATTTTGCCTAAAACACCATGATGTGGAATTGTACACTTCCATTTGTAAAAAGGAAAATACTTGGGTGCTCCCAAAATACTGAAAAGTTCATAAGTTTCTTATAAATAAGGATTCAAAAAATCTACCGAAAGGACTGAGTAGACTGAGGAATAATGGCTTGGAAAGAGATATTAAAATTTCCTTCAGGGGCCTTGAAAATTTTGCATTTGGTTTGAAATATAATATAACATTAATTATGTATTGTTGTATGTATTGCTTCAATAAGCACCAAGCGCGTATCTAGAATTCGCTTACAGGGCACAAGTTCTCTGAAGAGATTTGAGAGTGATGCAAACCAGAAATACAAGTTCTTTGCAGCTTATCCGGTTGCCAATAGGCTGCTTTTGCATTGATTTGAGTGGGGCATATTATGTCCCTAAATACGTCATTGATTGCTTTATAGCAAAAAACAACAGTACAGTAGCAAGACGTGAAAACGGTCGCGTCTGGTCACTGCACTGTAATTATGTCAAGATATATGAAACATATGTTTACTATGAGGGAATAATTACACAAAATATTTCAATCTCCCAAAACAGGTCTTCAACTTGGTGGTCGTATTTTTTATTCACATGCCGTTTTACAAGCATACTGAATCGGCTGACATTATTTGGTACGGTATTGGAATTATTCCCGACAATGGAGTTGTCTATATGCCATTTCCTGATATGACGTTTGTCTGGAGAATGTTATCCATGACCATACTTCTCTTAAGTTTGGCCATCCCCTTCTGCCTGTATCATTATGATGGAAACAAATATAAATTCCTAGTAAGTTAGAACGGTATTTTTATAGTTTTGTATTACATATATTTCTATAATTATTTTTGAAAATTTAACTCGCTCGCTTACGCTTGATCTTCATTATTACTATCTTTTGAACTTTTGACAATCACAAACTGCAACAATGCAAATTAAAATGAATTTATTTTTTATTCAATTAAATAGCTTTTAGTGTACTACACTGTGTGCATCACTCTCGTATTTGTTGAAATTATGGAAGGTATTAACTTTCAATCTTATGCGAGCAAAAAACATTCAAACCCTGCTTATACAGCACTAGTCAAAAAGAAAACCTTTGGTAAAGTAGACCTGGCAAAGTTACCAACACCCGACTATTTCTATGGATCCTGTTTAGCAATAGTAAGAATTTCCACATTCTAAAACTATAAACCTACTGTCACAAAATATGATTATTACCTAAGTACATAGCAGAATAATTAATCAAAGTATTTTTTCCTTCAGATATTTTCAATACTTTCCCTTGGGACGTATGTAGCTTCTGTGGTTTTCAACGTGTGGAAGGAAAATCCGTAATAATGTGCCACCCTCCGGTTCTACAGAACTGATTTAAAGCGCTTAATATCTTTCTTTTATCTTTTAATTGCCATCATTATTCCTTAATGAAAAAACATCTGTATGAATTTAAGAAAAAATGCAATTCTGTAGTTGAACGCATAATATTGTCTGTGGTCTGTTCAATGGTGGTGTGTATTGGATGGAAGAATTCATTCGAAGAATAAACTTTTATTTTGTTTCATAGACACATCCAACCTATACAACAAAATGTATTAGAGTTTCTCGTTAAACTAGGCTCAGGCACGTACACAGGATTTATGCTTACGGAGGCTCAAAATGCAGGGCAAAATGTTGGTATATGAAAAATGCGCATAAATAAATGTATAATATTTATCCCAACATTCACAGCACACATTTTACGAACAAAGTGCACGAATGGCTAAATTCTAATATATGGACCATGATGTCAACATATGTCATAGTGTCGATGTTGTGAGCGTTTTGTTTTACAAAAGGTTTTGTTCACAAACGTTACTTCTATTCGTGCAGCACGAATAATCTGTAAACACCATTTCATTGTTCGTAAATGTTATAAAATCAGCATTTAGACTCTGCTAAAAATGACATGTTCGGTTTTGATATTAAAAATATAATTACAGTCAACTCGACTCATAAATAGCATAATACTACGAAAAGTCGTTTGGTTTATTAAACCTGAAAAAAAATTCAGTTGAACAACTTATATTGATATTGTTCATCTCATTAATCATTGGTAAAGAAATTGAGTCGAATTAATAAAAACTCCATATAAGATGCATTTATTTCACCTCAGTCAAGAGCAAAGAACCTATAATTGTATATGAGACAGATATTATATAAATTATTTCAATACCAAATGCATTGACGATTATTATTCAATATTGTCAATGTTAATACGGAAATAGGGTGATAGGGAAAAAGAATTGACTGACAGCAATTTTGGGGAAGTTAGTATTGTATGTATCTTGTGCTCATTTGAATTGTTTTTCCATATCACGTAATTCTTCCTCTTTCGTATTAGTTGATACTACCACAACAAATGCTTTCGGTACCCGTGGTATCTTTTTCGGTTGTACGTATTCTATCCCATCGGATGACTGAACATAAGTTGCAAATACCAGGAATTTTGGTGTACTCTTTTGTTCTATGTATGAACACTTGTCCTTCAAATTTTCATCCAGAGTGTTTGAAATTTGCATTATTATTGGCTTCATATCCATGTCCAATACCATGGTTTTTAACGTTGGATGACTTAAGGCAGACACTAAGTGATCTCTTACGAATGAGATAGGTAAATTCCATCCCTCAGTATTCCAACGTTGGTTTTGCAAACGGATTTCACAGATTTTAGGACATTGCAGAATTGTTGTGATATTCAAAGTAGAAACTAACACTGCCTCGATTTTAATGACCTCAAGTGACGGAGGTAACATCAGATTGTCCAATATGCAGATGGTTGAACTTTGAAATCTCAATCCATCCCACCAAGATCTGCTCAGTTTCAATTTCTTGAGATTTCGCAAAGAGTGTAGTGAAGAACAATTTAGTAAATCCGGTGTAGGTTCTATCCAACTTATTTCAAGATCAAGATCTGTAATGTTCCTTGAATATCTTCCACAGTTTTCAATGCAATCGGGAAAACGCAAAAAGTCACCATTATAACTGTTGAATTTGTAAGCAATGTGTGCCAAATTAAATTCTTCGTGAAACAATTGAGCAATTTCCCTCCAATCTGAGTAAGAGTCCTGAATCAAAACTACATCTTTTTCACGGGTCTTATAGAGTTCATCCCACATGTTCATTTCAGCATAGTCCGTAGATTTAAATACGAAACCGAAGCTTTTGAATCTATGACAATTTTGCTTCATTTGTTGAATTAAATGCTTAAAATTAATAAAATCTGGTTGTGACTTTTCGAAAGTTCTGTAAACTACCACAAATTGTTTCAAGTATGGTATACGGATAGTCTTCAACATATTGCTAACTGCAATAAGATGATCGCGTAACTCCATCCAGATACCTTTGAAAAATAGTCGAGTTAACCAAGGGACTGTTATCTCCAGTTGCTGTGGAATGGTGCTCCAGCTTTCCCACTTAGCGAAAGTTACCCGCTTAGTATTTCGAGGCTCATATTTCTGAAGATGTATTACCAATATATCCAGCGATTTGCACTTATCCAACATTAGTTTCCAATTCTCTGGCATGATTTCTCCATACACTACGATTTTGTGTAGTTTCGTTGAGCTAAAAGGGCAAGTATACCAACGTGTCATTCCTCCAGAACTGTGAATTATTAATGAGGAGCAATTAGTTAGAACGAGAGAATCAATATCTTGGCTTTGTTCTTTCTGTCCAACTTCAACTCTAGTCCTATGGCTTCATCAATTATCATCCTCCAATTTCGACAAACCTGTCTTAAATTTTTCTTGTCTTCATGGCTGGAAATAAACTTGAGTATGTTCCATGTTATAAACAATGAAGTATTTAAACGTGGACGCTCCATTTTTTGGCGTCTCTCCTTGTCACGTTTTGTAAATTAATAAATGCAGTGTCAGGACGGATATAATATCAATTATGTTATAATTAGTGTTAGAAAGTTTAAATTAATTAATTTTAATTAAACCATTATCATAAAAGTATATTTTTAACAATATTATGTAACTCTAAATTATTCATTTCAACATTATTAAGTCACCCTAGTAATGTATCTTATTTGCACACACCTACACATGAAACTTTGGGGAAAAAAATTATTTTAGAAATAATCACTGCCATATACACAAATACACATACATGATGTGGAGTTGTACACATCCACTTGTAAAAAGGAAATACGTGGGTGCTCACAAAATACTGTAAAGTTCATAAGTTACTTATAAATAAGGATCCAAAAAATCTACCGAGAGGACTGACATTGAGTAACCTGAGGAATAATGGCCTGGAAAGAGTTATTAAAATTTCCTTCAGGGATCTTGAAAATTTTACATTCGGTGTGAAATATAATATGTATCATAATATTATTAATTACGAGTTGTATTGTATGTATTGTGTTGTATCGTTGTATGTATTGCTGCAATGAGCACAATGCGCGTATCTATGATTCGTTTTCTGGGCATAATTAAGTTCTCTGAAGCGATCTGAAACCAGAAATGCAAGTTCTTTGCAGATTATCCGGTTGTAAATAGCTTGCTTTTGCATAGATTTGATTGGGTCATATGTCCCTTGGTCATACCCCTAAATACGTCCTTGATTGCTTGATAGCAAAAAACCACATACATCACAGTAGCCAGACGTGACAAAACGTCATATCTGGCCACTATAATTATGTCAAGATGTATGAAATATGCGTATATTATGAGGGAATAGTTACACAAAATATTTCAATCTCTTAAAACAGGTCTTCAACCTGGTGGTCGTATTTTTTATTCACATCCCGTTTTACAAGCATTGTGGCCCGACTGACCTCATGTGGTACGGTACTGGAATTCCGGTCGAAAAAGGCCCAGAATATATGGCGTATCCTGATATGCTGTTTGTCTGGAGAGTGTTATCCATGACCATACTTCTCTTAAGTTTGGTCATCCCCTTTTGCCTATATCATTTTGATGGAAACAAATATAAATTCCTAGTAAGTTAGAACGGTATTTTTATAATTTTGTATTTTATATATTTCTATAAATATTTTTGAAAAATCTCGCTCGCTCACGCTTGATTTTCGTTATTATCGTACTATCTTTTGAAATTTTGACAATCACAAACTGCAACAATGCAAATTAAAATGAATTTATTTTTTATTCAATTAAATAGCTTTTAGTGTACTACACTGTGTGCATCACTCTCGCATTTGTTGATATTATGGAAGGTATTAACTTTCAAGTTTTTGCAAACAAAAGATATGCAAACCCTCTTTATACAAAGCTATCCATGATGACTGACAGAGGTGGGATGGTAGACCTTGGAGAGTTACCAAAAACACCCGACTTTTTCTATGGGTCCTATTTAGCAATAGTAAGAATTTCCTTATTCTAAAACTATAAACCTACTGTCACAAAAATAATTATTACCTAAGTACAAAGCAAAAATAATTAATCAAAGTATTTTTTCCTTCAGATATTTTCAATACTTTCCCTTTTGACGTATGTAGCTTCTGTGGTTTTCAACGTGTGGAAGGAAAATCCCTAATAATATGCCATCCTCCGGCTCTACAAAACTGATTTAAAGCTTTTAATATCCTTCTTTCATCTTTTAATAGCCATCATTATTCCTTAATGAAAAACATCTGTAGATGAATTTAAAAAAATGCAATTCTGCAGTTGAACCATAATATTGTCTGTGGTCTGTTCAATGGTGGTGTGTATTGGAAGGAAGAATTCGATCGAAGAATAAACTTTTATTTTGTTTCTTAGCATTCCTACTTACTTTTAATTACATTGCGTTGTTTACCAATGAATTTTAGATCTAGGCTCATAAGCACATCCAACCTAAACACCAAAATGTATTGGAGTTTCTCGTTAAACTAGGCTCAGGCACGTACACAGGATTTCTCATTACGGGAGGCTTAAAATGCAGGGCAAAATGTTGGTATATGAAAAATGCGCATAACTATAATATTTATACCAACATAGTTTACGTTTCATTCATAGCACATATTTTACAATGGCACGAACATAGAAACTACATTAAATGCTGATTTATAACATTTACGAACAATGAAATGATGCTGACAGATTAGTCGTGCTGCACGAATAGAACAATAGAAGTAACGTTTGTGAACAAAGACCTTTGTGAAACAACACTCTCACAACATCGACACGATGACACAACACAACTCCAAATGTTGACATTATCATGGTCCATAATATATTAGAATTTAGCAAAATAAGATAATAACTACCTGTTCGGTTTTGTTATTAAAAAAATAATTACTTTACTATACATAATGACTCCTAAATAGCATAATACTACTATCTGTACGTTTATTGCACTGTACCAAAAACACTTGAACTTGTTCAAAGTCTTTACATTGCCAATTGCCATTGCAAAGCCGCAGCTAAAAGAATTTAAATCAATAGTGTGTCATAGATACCCAAATCTCAAAATCATTTTTGCAAAGAATTTATTTATCTTATAGCTGCAATTTTATTTTTAAGTTTTCAGGCAAATGTCTAATAATAATTGAATTGTAGCTAAGATTTTGAACAAGTTCACAAGTGTTTTGTAGCCCTTGTGAATACAGTGCATTGTAAAATTCGAATTATTCGACGACATCTAAAGCTGTAAAAAAGTTTATGTGAAGAATTTGAAAAAAACGCATCAAAGAAAACCTTAGTGCTTTAAGTACCTGAAGATTGATAGTCATGGCTTTGAAATCTTTGAAGGATGTGAAAGAATTTCTAACTTCCCCAACAGGGGCCTTGAAGATTTTTCATTTCGTAATTGATTTTATATTTTACTTTGCTTCTGCATCACTTGACAAGAAAATCTTTGAATTTTATCCGAAGTAAACTAAAAGACTTTATTAGAGTATAATTAATATTAGATTCCCCCATTAATTTATCTGAATATTATCCAGGCATTCAACGTAATGGTTGTCGTATTTTTGCTATGCCCTGCATACAAACCTAGCTTGTTAGCGAATGAACTTTGGTACGGGGTTGCAGTTAAAAGACCTAAGATAGTCGTCCCTCAATATCTTATGGTCTGGAGAATTATATCTTGCATCGTTCTCATAGCAAGTGTTATCGTTCCAGTGATCTTCATTTTTCTCGATGCAAAAAAATACAAACAATATGTTAGTACCAGCAATTTCCAATAAAAGCATAATAAAATATTACCTATTTCTAACCAATCGTACGTAATTATAAATAATAATTATTAATAATTACTATCATATTCCGAAAACCGCAAATATTAAACTGTGTTTAAAACAATATCAAATCCGTTTTTCAGCTAATACTGTATTACTCTGTGTGTATCACCCTCACATTGATTGGGGCTTTGGAAGGGGGTAATTTTCTGGATTATGTGGACCGGCTCATGGAAAAAATGTATCCGACTGAGAAACGGAAACCAGATTTTTACTTCGGATGCGCTTTCGCAGTGGTATGCTGTTTATGTTGAATTTAAAATCAAAATTATGATTACATTGTGTTGTGGAATAATTTTTTAAGGATATTTTTATGTTTTTCTTAAGGTATTTTCATTGTGTTCCTTTTTCTCATATGTGATGTCGGTGGGTTTCAACCTGTGGAAAGAAAATCCGTGATAAGATATTACACAATATTTTATTTAACTTAACGTGCCATGACCATAATGGCGTATCAAAATTTATCAAAAACCGTAAAAACATTCATTTAATATTTACTTAAAAAATGCCAAAAATATTTACATGAATAAATATTTATTTTATTTCTTATGTGTGTCAAAACATGTAAAAACAAGCAAAATAATGGGATTACAATTTTTTTTATTTCTTTATTTCGTACTCAAGATAACTTTTTTAATTAGTCTTATTACAATACACCCTAACAATAAATTTGGCTTTCAATATTTCCAATTTCCAAGTAGCATTACTGATATCTCGATCCACTATTAACATAATATTGTGTGCTTGAAATCATTTACACCCAAGGCTGTATCTAGCGGCAGGGCTCAAGGGCACGTGCCCCCTATTAAATCTCAACAACCCTAAATAACGTTTTTGTCCAAAAAGCCAAAATGTCCAAAAAGCAGATCATTTTGCCATATTTTTTTACAATGCACTATGCACTTTACCAAAAACACTTGAACTTGTTCAAATTCTTAGCTACATTGCCAAATTGCCATTGCAAAACCGAAGCCAAGAGAAATTAAATCAATCATGTGTCATAGATACCCAAATCCCAAAATCATTTTTGCAATATTTTATTTAATTGAATTATTATTGTAGCTAAGATTGTGAACAATAAGCTCACAAGTGTTTTTTTAGCCCTTGTGAGAACAGTGCATTGTAAAATTCGAATTATTCGACGACATCTAAAGCTGTAAAAAAGTTTATGTGAAGAATTTGAAAAAAACGCATCAAAGAAAACCTTAGTGCTTTAAGTACCTGAAGATTGATAGTCATGGCTTTGAAATCTTTGAAGGATGTGAAAGAATTTCTAACTTCCCCAACAGGGGTCTTGAAGATTTTTCATTTCGTAATTGATTTTATATTATACTTTGCTTCTGCATCACTTGACAAAGAAAATAATTGAATTTTATTACGCCGAAGTAAATTCTAAGATTTTATTAGAGTATAACTAATATTACATTCCCAATTAATTTATCTGAATTTTATCCAGGCATTCAACGTAATGGTTGTCGTATTTTTGCTATGCCCTGCATACAAACCTAGCATGGTAGCGAATGAACTATGGTACGGGATTTCAGTTAAAAGCAGACCTTTGATAGTCGTCCCTCAATATCTTTTGATCTGGAGAATTATATCTTGCATTGTTCTCATAGCAAGTGTTATCGTTCCTGTGGTCTTCATTTTTCTTGATGCAAAAAAATACAAAAAATATGTTAGTACCAGTAATATCTAATAAAATCATAATATTACCTATTTCTTCTTAATTGTACGGTAATTACAAATAGTAATTATTAATTACTATCATATTCCGAAAATCATTAAACCGTGTTTAAAACAATATCAAATCCATTTTTCAGCTAATATTGTATTACTCTGTGTGTATCACCCTCACATTGATTGGGGCTGTGGAAGGGGGTACTTTTCTGGAGTATGTGGACCGGGTCTTGGAAAAAATGTTTCCGACTGAGAAACGGAAACCAGATTTTTACTTCGGATGCGCTTTCGCAGTGGTATGCTGTTTATATACTGTTGACTTTAAAAAATGAAAATTATTATAACAATTGTGTTGTGGAATAATTTTTTTAAGGATATTTTTATGTTTTTCTTAAGGTATTTTCATTGTGTTCCTTTTTCTCATATGTGATGTCGGTGGGTTTCAACCTGTGGAAAGAAAATCCGTGATAAGATATTACACAATATTTTATTAAACTTAACGTGTCATGACCATACTAACGGTGGATCAATATTTATCAAAAACCTCAAAAACATTCATTTAATATTTACTTAAAAATGCCAAAAATATTTATATTTATGAATAAATATTTATTTTATTTCAAACTATGTGTGTCAAAATATGTGAAAACAAGCAAAATTTTAATGGGATTACAATTTTTTAATTTTTTATTTCTTTATTATGTACTCGTATCAAGATAACTTTTTTAATTAGTCTAATTACAATACACCCTAACAATAATTTTTGCTTTCAATATTTCCAATTTTCTAGTAGCATTACTAATATCTCGATCCACTATTAACATATTGTGTGCTTGAAATCATTTACACCCAAGGCTGTATCAAGCGGCAGGGCACTAGGGCACGTACCCCCTATTAAATCTCAACAACCCTAAATAATCTTTTTGTCCAAAAAGCCAAAATGTCCAAAACGCAGATCATTTTGCTATATTTTTTGCTCGTAGCCCTCCCAAAAATATTTGACATGGGCGTGAGTTTAAATTATCATTTTTACGAGTTTGTATCACAACATAGCCAACTCTATCCATTTTTTATAAAACGCTACAGAAGTAAAATAATCAATAGTTTTGCCAAATTTTTCTTTTCCTTCAGAATCTTCATCATCTGCATAATTTTCCTCGTCTGTGGTGGTAGTAGGGGAAACACCGTAGCTAACAATCCCTGCTAAAACTGGTTCTCCCTGATTATCATAAACAATCAATCCCCCTCCTGAATCCCCTTTCCCGGAGGAAATTTCAAAAGCTTTGTCTTTTTCTCCTTCTTTTATGCCCACAGTACAAATTGTGGACTCAAATACATATCTGTATTTAGGGTGTCGAATAACTTCCTCCTTAGTGTCTGTGTATTGTTCCAAGTCTTTTTCGTTGCAAAATGATTGGTTTTGAATTCGGAAATTCATTGAGGATTGCAAAATTGAAGGTGATGTGTCCTTTTCCGAACTCGTCAGGTTTGTATCACCCCATCCGCTCACCAAACCGTCTTGTCCAGAATAATTTGCCCCTGTCAACATTTTAAACATAAAACAAAGAGTCGCGTCACAAATTTTTGAAAAAATTGTATGCGTTGTATTGAAATTCTATTTACCCCTTTCAGCAATTTTAACAGGACGAACATTGTCGGCCAATGTTACATTTTTCTTTAATTTTAAAACTGCTATATCATTTATAAGCAAATGGGGATCATATGCATAATGAATAGAAATGCTTGCAACTTCGTATCGATAAGAAGGCAAAATTTCTTGCATGCTTTCGTCCGTGCATAAGTTCGTATCGCCCAAAACAACTTCTATTGACTCTAAAGGTGTCATATCTTCGTTTTTTGAACTAAAAATCGAAAAAGATCAAAATCAAAGTTCTCAAAAACTTCAAACTTTTATTTAAAAAATGTATTTTCAGGATACTTTCCAACGAAGCAATGTGCAGCGCTTAAGACAATGTTGTTTGCTACGAGAACTCCTCCACAAAAATGGTAGCCTTCACTTTCAGAGCAATTGTCCTTGTCGCTAAATGTACTGTTTTCAGAACTACTCATTGTATCGTTTAGTAGACTGGTTTCTGTTGTATTCAGTTTTGTCTTTTTACTGTCAAGTTCATTAGATTCAACATCAGCCTGGAGTATTACTGATTTCCGCTTTCCTACTGCAGATTTTAATTTGGCTTTTGTAAAGTTAGCTTTTATTCTTATGCTCGCTTGCCAAGGAACTTCTATAATTTCGGTATCCTTTCCATTGACAATTAGTGGAATTTCAAAATTACGACTGTTAAAGAAAAAGAATTCTTTTTGTTATTTTTTAATATAAAATGTATCGCAGGGGAAATTTGTCTGTTTGTAAAAATGTTTGGTTAATTTTGAATGTAAAATGTATTAAAATTTTATCACATTTTATCAATTAGTCTCTTAAAGAGTATGAGTAAATTAATTAACTGTTCTGGTTGGTCGTATTTGTAATTCTGCGAAGTGCTCAATTTTGTAAGTGTCTCATTTTTGTCAATTTCATCCTGGATATGCCTTTTCTGTGGATTCAGCGAGAAATCTGTCGTAGGATTAGTTACATCAATAAACACTGATGCTTCTTCCGATGTTGCATCAAAAATTGCTGTTGTAGCTGAGACTAAAGGATTTTCAGTGCTCGAGGCACGTGATAAAATAATGGGATCCGATAAGAAATTATTACGACGAGATTCTTGCTCATTATTTTCACTAATCCCACTTCTTTTATTTCTATGTGAAGGTGTGTCCTCGTCCATTATAGAAAAATCTTCATAATCGAATTCTAACTGGGTAGTACCAGGAATCATGGCCCTTGACGAATCTATAAAAGTAATTTTGAATACAAATATAAAGCAAGAATTTCCAATGAGGATATTTTTATAGTTTATGCTTGATTAACCATTTTGAGACACTTGTCGCTTAAGAATTTGACTGATTTTCATATGCCAGCGATATTTTAAGCTGGACATTACTGCTAACACAGAAAGAGTATGTAGATCCTTAGACAAAGATGTGTATTTATCTATCAGGGCTGAAACAAATATTCAACACAATAAGCAATGCGATTTCTAGTATATTATCAATAGTTTCGATTTGATCACACTTCCTATTAATTGTCTGCACAATCTTACTTGTGTAACCAGTAAGGTTGCCGCACAAAGCTGGAGGAGCCCATGAGCCGAATCCTCTAAAAAGAATCATATCAGATTCACAGTAGCCTCCATCAGATTCTGATCGCAAATATGACTGGCCATCCATTTCCACTTGTATGAACTCGATTCTATTTAAAATCACAAATTCCTGATTGTTGATTGTTACATTATCAGGAAATTACAGATCTGTATAATCAATGTTTGTTCTTGGAAAGTTACAGTCTATTATGCAATATTGTTAATATATCTAGTATCAAGCAATATCATAATGTATTAACTTTTGTTTAAGGTTAGATACAAATATTTGAGAAACAAAAAACCTTACCTTATCCCAACAGAATCTTCTTGAAGCTTAATTTTGAATTCGCAACTTAAATCTCCTTTTATATACTCGGGATAATCTGGCGATTTGAAGTACACTGTGGTTTGAGCAAATTTTATGTCACCACAGGATCCGGTTACTGCTACGATGGCTAAACATAGTAACAATAATAGTATCAGGAATCATGAATGACTGAATGATATTAACTGTAGCTGTTTTGAGAATAATATTACTAATATTTAACATTTATGAAAATAGTGCTCCTGTAGACAATTAAAAATAAAATACCGGCTCAAGCTAAAAACATTAATATAAGGGATTACTATACTTACGATCGCAACATGCTAATGAATTTGTACAGTAGCCAATGATTTTTCCTCCTTTGCCACGGCATCGAGACAAATCCTTTGTACAATAGCCAGGGCATTTCATACCTATAGATACAAATTGCATGATATTCGTCATAAATTATTTTTCATATGTAGATGTTTAATTGTAGTAATACTCGTAAAGGAAACTAATGGTACCAAAGAACAAGGCCGTATAAAGGGTGTCTTCTCCCGAATAACCAAAGGGGTTATTTTGTCATAAAAGAATAAAATATTGGATAATTTGCACGTATCGGATTTCTCGATACGTGCAAATGCAATGCATTTTACGGTAATTTTGGCCGAAATTTAGTCAACTATTTCTCACTAAGCTTGGTAATTGACACATTCGTTAGGTACTCAACTTCGGATTTTGCCCTCCCTGAAATCGATTTCTGTATACGGCCTTGCTATTGGCAAATGTTATGAAGGGACAAGGGAGATATTACACTAGTAATATATCTGCCTAGTTAAGTGAAAACACAACAGTAACTATTAATAAAAAATGTAGTACATAATTATAACATAATAATAATAATAACGATGTTAATACGATTTTCACAGTTTGGTAGATGCATATTATATTATTGTTCACAAATTATTGTTATATTTTATGCGAATCAGCCTATATCATGCATACATACATGTCGTATAATATGTAAAATAGTACAATTGTTGAACAGCAATAAATGACATGCTGAAATATAAATGTAAAAGTGGACAAATAGTTCAAATGATCATGTACCTGATCCAGAGGGAAGTAAAAATGACATTTGCACAATTAAAATTGCAATGGTTGCAAAATATTCGACCATTATACATTATTGACGCACATGGGTAGTTAGGAATTTATGTATCGGTCACTATACTTTATATTCGTGGAACACTCCTTTTGTCACAGATTAAAAACATGTCAAAAGATTTCGGGGATCCATTAATTGCACAATCACAATGCAACGTTACAAACTGTCAATTTTCACTTTTGGCTGTTTGAATGTGCAAATCATTGTAAGCCAAATTAAAAAAAAAGATCCTTAACTATAATCTTTGGGTTCTGAGTTACATACAGGTCTACGTGTACAATATATTTAATGCGTATCTGTAATTCTTGAGCAAACAACTGCAGTCTCTAAATGTAAGTAAGCTTTAATAAATGAGTAATAATTTTTCTTTCTGTTTCACTTTGGATGACAAAAAACCACAAAGATTTTCAATGTTGAATTAGCAATTTTACTGGTTGACCCCTCGGTTCAAAGTTGTAACCGAACAAAAATCGAAGAGCAAAAATTATATGCAGTACACAAAAGCTGCGTATGAATGAAGTGAATACTTGTTTATGAGCATACAATGAACTTTGCAATTACAGCATACAGAAAAACAGCAACAAAGGAATTTAAAAAAATCTATACTGATATACACAATTCTGGTAATCCTTTATTGCTGTATGAATGGCAGCATCTCTGCATAACAAAATAAATATAAGGTTAGTGTTAGCACATGGATAATAATAGCCGTATCGGATCTCTGAAGCAATAAAGTTGCATAATTAAACACTACTGTAGCATTATACACACCTGTAGCGAAATTGTGTCCATTGTAAGATAGAAATTCAATACACACATTTAGTATACACAGATAGCTACACATAATATACGATACAGTATGTGATTAAGTGAAGCATTGTATTTCTGCGTATTGTATGTAAGAATGACTATGTACAGCAGATTTAAGTGCAAACACATACTTCCGGTGTGCGGTTTGGAGAATACATTCACATTTTATGCAAATAGACTTCTAGAGTGTATGTAGGTATATTGCTTGAATCTAGACTAGTGGCATAATGAGGGATTCAATCAATTCGTCCATTGGATACATAGGCATTTACACAATGTTAATGTTATGTTGTTAAATAGGAATGCAGTCATTTGTTTCATGGGCTCTTTTAGATATTTTCATGTATTTCTACATATTCCCAGAATTGCTGTAGGTATATGATATCCTTTGAATCTTACACTAGTAAATTAACTTAAACCTAAAAACTCAATGGAGATAAATATGTTACATTTCCGATTCCGACAGACGACCCAAATAGTATGAAGCTATTTACATAAGGTAGTGTGCTATCTGTAAGAGCAAT
>JAQFYB010004669.1:0-15698 GCA_034694085.1 Pogonognathellus longicornis
TTTTAACCTCATTTACACTGATTCACCGACCGGAAATTAGTAATTAAAGGCCCCCGTAGGGGGCCTGTATTACTAGTTATAAATAACATGCTAAGTAGGTATTCCAAGGGTTGATTTAAAGAAGGACTTTTGAAAGGTAAAATGTAAGTTTATAATATTAAACCCCTGTGATTGATAATTGTATATACACCCATGAAGATTAGGTTTATTGTTAAAGAGTAAAATAAATTTGTGCTGAAATCCAAGTTGAAGAAACAAATAAGCCACAACATGATGCATCCGGCGCATATACCGTGTTGAAGTATGCAGAGGCGGAAGACAATGACGCGATACAGCACAGTAAATAGAAGAGGAATGAATGAATGGATGATACACTTTGTCCAAGTCAGTATTGTATAAATTGTATATGGTCACTTTCGTAGTGCACTAGAGCATTCTGATTGTTGCCACGGTTTACTTTTACTCTGCTGTGTAGTATACGAGCTAATACTCTACTTGCTATACTCTGCACTGTACTTGTATACTGTAGTTGCAAATGGAAGTCGTTGCAATTGCAAGGCTTAAAATAAAGATCTTTACATTTTTATGTAGCCATCTACATAGTTTATATTGTAGTTATATTCTCTTGTGGGCAATGCTACAAAAACAATTAAACAAACAAACAAGGTGCATGTATTGTGCAGCAAGAGAGTTGTGTATGTATAGCTACTACTTGTATTCTATACCTAAATAGAATTGTACATGATGCTTTGTAGTAATTCTCACTTTTACTGCTTGCACTTGGGGTTGCTAGCACCATTACATAGAAATAAAGTTTGCAAATATAAGTGAAATGGAGCTTTAGATGGAAGATTGCACATAGCAATAAATGCTCTTTAAATCAGGAGGCAATTCCATTATAGGAAGTCTAAGGACAAGTAGATACAAAAATGACAATAAGTAAATAGGTACTCATACATTGTAAATCTATCAGTTTTATGTACCTAGTGTGTCTAGTACCTACACATAAAAATACCTTCACACATAGCTTAAATGTAATGCAAATAGGTAGCTATTTGTTATGTAGTGTGTGTGTAGTATTAACATTCTCCTATTCTGTGTTTACTGTGTTATACTCCCTACCACGTATAATTATTATATTAAAAACTTGGAAGTTCACGCTGGCATATTTTTCTACCCACTTTTACTTACACTTCGACATAAAACAGGAGGTTGCTACACATCACACACACAAAGACTGTTCTGATATTGCAACTTTACTTGCTACAATTACTACAATTACAGGTGCACCGTGTACAATCGCAGTCATTGTCGTTAGTTATTGCTTTAATGCTCAGCAGGTTGATTTGATTCGATTAGGAGACAATGAGGCACTATGAGAACTGCAATCTTAATGTGTCTAATACACAGATGCACAACAGGTGTGGTGTGTGTGTGAGGTGTGTGTGTTTGTGTATTAAGTGTGTGTATGTGTGTATGAGATACCTAGATATATATGCATCTATCATTTGTACTTTTAATAACAATTTTACTTTAGCATTTACTCAATGGTGATTTGTGAGAGCCTAGCCCTTTCGCCTCTGGTTGGCAAATTAAAAGCCTATTGTCTCCTCACGAACTACGTGAGCGGAGCAAAAATTATCTTGGCTTACCTTGCTTACGTTGAAACAAACAATTTTTACTTATTATTCATATGTGTTTCTTTATTTCTATTTTTATCTTCAGAGTTAAACGCTGTATCTCTATAGGGCATGCCTTGACCATCAAAGACAAACAGCTTAAGATTATATTCTTAGCAACCCAGACACAGGTTTATGTATTATTAGTAAGTATATGTAAATACATGCATTTACTCGCACTTGAGAATTGTTTGTAAGAATTGTATGTGCATTTGGGTGTAGGGTATGTACTTTTAATGTATGCACATGTAAGTACCTAAAGACACAAGAGACTTATGGCTATTTTTATGTCGTTATGTATAGAATAATTTACGTTGTCTGTCAAACTTGCTATTCAAATTGACTGTCTTGCCATGAAACAAACAGATTGCACATTTTCAAGTATACAGGCGATGAATATAACACATTTGTTGCATAAGAACCTTTAAGCACGTATCGCAACACACATCAAATTCTTATAGGATGTGAATTGCAACCCACATAAAAATATGTGTAAATTATTTAGCATTCTTGTTATTAGTTCAGTTTACGCCAGTAATGTTTCTTTTAAAATGGCTTAATGCTTACTGTAATTTAGTTATGTTAGATAGGTACCTACGTAAGTTGCCAAATATTTAATGAGATAACCAACTTGTAGTAATGCATTGGTATTGGTGTTCATGGAATTTTATCTAATGAATAATTTGTATGGTGGGAATTTGTCCAATAGCATAATGTTAAAACCCAGAAAGTGAGTACGTGATGTTATATTAACATAAAGCATTACATGATCAATAGCCACAATTTCATGCAAATCTACTCAAGGTTAGTGAAGTACCTATAATATATAAGGACATCCTAACAATAGGTTGATCTTTTTCCACACGAAAGCGTGACTACTACTCACAGCAGCAAGCAATAATATCAATGAATAATCCTATACTCTATACAAAAGACAGAAATAAAATTTGGGGCTTATATTGTTAATTACTTTCTTTCAACACGTGCACAAAATCGAAAGTATCAATTTTTTGGAATATTTATGCATTAAAGGGCTCATTATAATGTCATGACCTCATGGCTTTTGATAAAGCTTAATCGTGGAACTCATATAACGAATTTTTAAAAAACAATTTAAAGAATTTAGAAGTGATGTTTTAAGTTTAAAAATTGAGGACAGTGAATTTGACTTTGACATGAGGTTTCATTTTTACACCCATAGTGGTACCATGCAATATCTAAAGCGTCAGAAAACTTTATTAGGTTAGGTATTGTTTTCATTTATGTATTTATGTAATTACATGTATTTTCATGTAAAGGTACATAAATATACATTAGTGTAATAATTGCAGCTGCTTTCGTCATTCATAGAAGATCAAAATATAACACAGCGAACCTTCGGGGTTAGATCATTGTGTGGATTCAAAAGATATTATAAGACACTCGTGATTCGTGAAGGTTGTCTTAGGAAATAAATAGTAGGTATTTGTATGATGAATTTAGCAAAAACCAAGCTACCCACAACACAAAAGAAGGATATACATGAACTTAACTGTAGTATTTTAAAAATGGAGCACGGAAGTGGAAAGTTAGTATTTTAGGTGCACTAAATGCAAAACTTAAAAATGAAATTATACCTACTGCTGCTCTTAGCTCCCCTACGGAGCCACAACTTTGATACAATGCTAAACGCACATAAAGTATAAACTAAACGAAGCGTTATCTAAATCCTTAAAAGCGTGCAGCGTACCTACCTATTTAGAGTTGCAATCGGTAATTAATTTTAATGTGCCTGCCATTATTTTAATACAATTACAACTCTGTATATGGAGGTGTAAAAATAAGAGTTACAGAAACCTCGGTTGTTTATTCTGTAGCTTATTTTTATGAATCCGTCAAAGAAAATCTCACACACAATGTGTTAAGACGTAGCCAGACCATTCCCAATGATATGTTCTCATAAATCATAATTTTTGTAATTTGTAATCTGCTGGTGTGTGTAAATGTAATACATGCATTGTTTTGTTACATATAGATAGTAACAGTAAGTTGTAATTGTATATGCTGCAACGCTCAGATAAAAATGTTTTGTGGTCTTACACGGTTTTCAGGCTTTAACTACAATCGAATTTTCATACTGGCCATACGCTTTAGAGATTAAAATGGTTTATTTGAAATGTAAGTATTGTGTACAAAGTACAATATTATTATCATCATTAATTCTAATAGCTTTCAGAACATGGTACAATATTGTACATGCATAGAATTTTGTTGTTAGCCATAGTTTTCTTAAAACTCCAAATGCCACGGTGCTTTAGATGTTAGACATTAACATTCAATTCTGACCGAAATTATTTACAAACAATAAAAACTGTATAGCTCAGGTGTGAAAACTAGTTTCCTACATCCGTTTCAAAAATACAAAGAAAAGTTGCCTACAGAATAAATACGTGAAATATTATTCTTTGTAGAAACACTGACAGGATAAAAAGCATCCACGCTACAACATAACAGCAACACCCTCCCGAAATTTTTAATGCGTATGCGTCCTTGGCCTTTTGAGCGTTTAAGAGTTTACATAGAAAACAATACGCATCCAACACTCATAATATTACGTAAAATAACGTTATTGTGCCTGTTTATCAACATAGCTGTATTAAGGGCTACATTAGCAATTGTTTCTTATTCTTTTACCTATACTGTATACACACAGTGCAACTTAAACTTAAAAACTTCCTGCAATTCATCTGTCTCTATACGCTACAACTACTGCATGCACTAAGAAGAGCGTTTAAACTCGCACCTTCTTTTACTTAATACTGTACAACATGTTTTACTTTTATATTATATCTTCCCTGTCATATCTCCTACTGTACTCTAACAGAATCTCTACTTATGCAAATGTGGATGAAAAAGTGCACTATGCTCAAGAAGCCATGGCAAACACAACAACTGTTTAAGGATCAGCAACTAAAAGACATTATAACTCTGTTAATGCATTGTCGTAATTGTTAAATGGAATATGCAAAGCGTAACTAAATAAACACATAATGCAACACACAACAGCACAACACACTGCTTTTGCACGCATGTATAACAAATATTATAACAATAAGAAGATTCCACCACAGTGCCTTGCCTATATACTACCTATAACTCTCCCTTATTATGTGAATAATATATATTTGTATATAAAGTACATAAATGTACTACTTACGTACTATTACCTTCTACGTACCTAGTACACTACATCTACACTTAAATCATATGATCCCTGTAGCTTTAGCGTAACAAAGAAGCAGACAATGGAGAAAAATGTAGTTTTGGCTTAAGTTTAATTTTTGCGGTGCATTGTACTTTGTGTTTACTTATACTTTGCTATGCGTACGATAGCATTAAGACTGCATTAATATTGTATAGACTCTGACTCAGCCCAGCCCCACAAGACAACCAACAACTAGTTACATTAACATCAACAAGTAGGATTAGAGAGCGATATGATACCAAAAGGATGATGATGAGCAGAGTATGAGTATTCATAAATGTAAATAAATAACTGTACTACCACACTGCATATACAAATACATACAACACTCTACACACACGAAACACCTTTATACTACATACAACATACGTATACAAAGTCTCAACTCGATTCAACTCAAGTCAAAATACCTATTTAGCTGTATATACATGTTTATACATACCTAGGCTTTTATACAGCTAGATGCTTTTGAGTGTACCTTGTGTACTTATGTGTGTGTGTGATGATTTCATATATGATAACGTCCCTAGAATGTTTCCTTGTATATTTTGTGTACTACTATGCAGTAGGTACTCACGAAAAGAGAAGTGTGGAGATATGGAAGGAATACTGTAATATGTGTGCATGTGTATGATTGTGTGGCTACATTAAGTGTATATCTGTGTGGAAAAAGTACAAGAAGAGGATGGATGGATGGATGGATGAGATGAGGGGCTTTAAAATATCTGTTATCCGTCTCATAGTTCTTGGGCTCTTGAGAAGTTGAGTGAATGCTTTGCTCCTATTTACAATATACACAGAACACAGTAAGATTCTTAAAGTCGTGTTATGAGTATGACTAGTATTACATTGTTGAGCGTTTGCAGAATGTATGGTTGTGGTGTATTATTATTAAATACATACATACACAGTAGAAAATGGTCTGTAGGTATGTATAAAATATTATTCTACTTACTAGTTGTGGATTACGGATAAAATAAAACTGCGGTAATGCAACGAAGAGATTATTGCATGGTTGTGTTGTGTGGTACGACTGAGTGAGTCAGAAATCGAACGTGTAAAAAATGATGAGCTTTCAAGCAGTTATTATTATGTGTTACATCGTCTCGTCTCCTTCTTCTCTGATGCTGGTAGCTACACCTTATCAATTGATACAAATGTTAATATCCACCATGAGAAATAAAGAAAAGTGCAATTAGTAGCTTCTTTTACTACCCCATAGCATTGTTACTTTAAACGAAATGCAGTTTACAAAGTCTAATAACTAATACTAGGTATGTAGTCGTGTAATGCTATCTTCAAGTTGAAGCGTTAGTTAATAATTACAACTAGAGAACTTAGTTACAGTAGTCTGTAGATACATTTGCTTCAGATAGAAACACTAAAGATAGCTAAAGCTGCATTTTACAAGCTCTTTCTTTGTTGATGTTGATAATAGTACTAATAGAATAGCATATTATTCTATGTTATAGGTCTGAGCAATAATATTCTTATTATATAGTCTAATAAAGCGTGTATTATTGTTATTGCTTGCATGAAGCGAGAAATATTGTTATTGTATGTACGAGGAGTGTGTATACGCACGTTCGCTAACTGTATTGTACATACATGGACATGCAGATGATTTTTGAGGGGCTAATGAGTTTGGTACTTTACCTAGATCTCGTTTCGTTTCGTCTTGTTCTCGTCATTCATGAATTCCTATCTTTATGTATTTCCACTTTTAAAAAAGGAGTGCATGAGCAGACATGAGTAAATATGTAATAGCGACTTACACTTACTCGTGTAATTTTTGGGCATATTGGGCTATGGGATGTGCTTTATTTAATTCAGTGCCCATTTACTTATGTACTATCAAACTTAAATGATCTTTTAGTACAAATAAAATCAGACTTTTACTTTACTGATTCGGAAAGTGAAGATTTCAAACTCTTCAGTTGGGATGCAATTGTTGTTCTTGTTTACCCAAATGTTTTTCACTTCCAAAATATAACATGAATGATGTTCATGTAGATATTTGAGACATGTTTTTTTTGGGTTTAACATTTGCATGTTTTATCGTAACACTTTTTGTATGTACACTAAAAATTAGCATTCTATTAATATTCATTGTTAGGATACATTATACATACATTGCATTTTGAATTCATACATGTGCATGTGGAATGCAAAGGAGATTAATTTGAGAGCCATCCATTTTTGGAGGCTGAGACAGCATCACAGTACAGAGCATTAAGTTTTTATTTATTTCACTTGTACATCTATTTACACACTTATTGTGGTTACTGATTAGTCATTACGAATTAACATTGTTCTGCAGATACATTAATGCAACATTTGTGCTTCATGTTTTATCTTGCATGAACAAAGTATTTGGTTTTGTACATAAGTGCACATATTTTCCGCCTACAATTCCTATAATTTGTGATGTCTTTGTTTTACTACCTAGACCAGGCGTGTAACGTGAGATGCAACTATGCAACTAATGTTATCATATGAATTCTAATTTGCCATTATTATAATACAGATAGCAATATGTACATGGCAAGTGGACAATAAATACTTTCAAAGCAATAGCTACAACTACAAGATCAATAACAAAGGTTGATACTTTCAGAACGTGCAATTAAATTTAATGTTCATGCATATCTTTCTTTTTTTCAAGAGTAAAACGCAAACAATTAGATTTTTTAACATTAATCGCAACACTAACTAACATGATCAAACGAATACCGACTAAAGAGATTGCATTTTTCTGTTTTATAATTCTGTTAAAACATTTTATAGCCAAAAAAGGAACTTTCTTCCTGGTTAAATGGATTATGGCTGTAAAAGTATTCAGTTAATAAACGGCGAGTTGGAGAAAGTCAGACTCTTGCAGTAACAATTAGTGGATCAACATTAATTGTCGAATAATACTACGGGTGAATAAATAATAATCAACAATTCAAATTAAACTAGTGTACAATCTACCTAATGTGTATACAGTAAATGCTAACAATAGGTGGTAACTAATAATGTAATAATATCGATAATACAGGTAGGTAACATTGAATTAGTTGCACAGTTAATATCAAATAGGTAATCAATACGCAATTAAAAGTCCAGAAGTTGGTAACTTTCATTTTGCGTTCTTCGAATTCACTAACCTTTTAATTTCTATTTCTTTTCTATGAACTAAATATCTATACACACTTGCGTAAACGTACACTTATTATTGTGAGATTTACGATTTACGTTCAACGTTGCATTGATAGGAATCCTTTTGTCCGGAAGTTTGGTTCGGAGCTTCGTATAATACACTATTGACTATCATCGTCTTTACTATTTTATTTACACTATCAAATATTAAGTCAGTTTCTTCTACTTAAAAATATACGTAGTCTCGTCAATTGGGTAAGGTAAATTAATATTCCTCGTGGTTGTTATCGTCAAGTGTAACGTATACGCATAAAGAAGATTCCAATGTACAGACAGTGCAGAGTACAAATATACTTAAGACTTTTTTATTTGCTTGCAAGAAGTTTGAGATTCTTAAAGGAAGAGATATGAAGTTTTGTGAGAAGAGAGTCTACTAAACAACAACAAATAAATGCAGCAAAGTTAGTAACAATAATTTCACACTTATTGAGATCAATTCCCATAGAAGACTTTTTCTTCAACTTGAGTGGTTTCTACCGTTGTGGTACATTAACTCGTTCTCGCTGCTGTATGACACGTTACAAAGTTGACAATAATACGTTTTCGTATGAACGAGTTGATGATGACTCAACTCTTGCTCAGTCTTGAAACCTTGTTTGCAAACGGTACAATAATAAAATTGATACCTGTTATCGCTTGCATGAATTTTAACATGTTCTTGTAAGTCGCAAAGTTTGTTATACATAACGCCACATGTTGGACAAGTTACAGGGCCAGTGTACGGCTGATTTGGTGCAAGCGATGAGAAATGAGTTGGTGTTGATGGCGAGAAATGATTTGGTGTTGATGGAGAAAAACGATTCGGTGTTGGTGGAGAAGAAATATGCGGAGCGGGTGATGGTGATGGGAAACGGTTCGGTGTTGCTGGTGAGCACTGATTCGGTGCTGGAGATGAGAAATTATTCGGTGTTGGTGGTGAGTACACACTCAGTGTTGGTGGTGAGCACGGATTCGGTGCCGGTGATGAGTAATGAGTCGATGTTGGTGGTGAAAAACGATTGGGTGCTGGTGATGAGAAGCGATTCTGTGCTGGAGGTGCGTAATGATTCAGAGCTGGTGTTGAGAAGTTATTTGGTTCAGTTGGATTTCGATACGTTGGACTTATTTGGTTGAAATGGATGTATTGGTGACTAACCAACTCGAATTTTGATTTGAAAGATTCAGGACACTTTTCACATTTAAAGGACACAAGTGTGTTGGGACTGGGTTCATTCCCCCCGTTCATGGAATGGGTAGCTTTGTGGGATACTTGCTCACTAATTGTGTTAAAGCTTAGTCCACATATTTCACACACATAAGATCTATACGGAGCTTTCCCTATCACAACACTAGGGTGAATGAAACTATGTTGAGTCAATTGAGATATAGCGTCGAATGACACTCCACAAACTAAGCACTTAAATGGTTTAAACGATCCACGAGAAACACTTGAAGACTTATTTACATTGACATAATTATCATGGGTGTAGCAGTGATTTGTAAATGCAGTCCATTCATCGAAACTTGCAGGACAATCAGAACAACTGAACTGCTTAATATGTCCAATAATATCTGGTGGTTTATTGATACTATTTGCTGTACTCGTTACTGGGTTATTATTGTTATATGGAAGGGTGGGATTTGAAGAGCTATTTCTAGGAGTGTTACTTGGCTGGTGAAGGAAACTGTGATTGTAAAGATCTGACATTTGATTGAAAACTTGAGGGCAAATCGTACATCTAAACTGCCTATTGTAACTGTCCGTGGGATTACTATTGTTGTTGTTGTTGTTGTAATTTGCCCATTGAGGATTATACACTGGCCTATTGGTGACAATCGTATTTTCCGCATATCTTCCAACCATTTGTGATGGCATGCCTGCTGGTCTTATATTCGGATTTCGCATTTCACTATGAGTTCTGATGTGAAAGTTTAGTTGATCTGGCTGAGTGAATACAGCTGGACAATACGGGCATGAATTGGTTATATTAAATTTTTTGTCTATTGGTATTGTACTAATTGTACTCTGATTACTATGCGTTGGGGGGCACAAGTTACAGTTCACAGTGTTGCACGGAGTAGTAGAAACATGAAAACTCGGCTGTGCTGGACCAGAAGGGCACAATTTACAAAACATATCGTTGTGGCTGTGATTAGAAGATGCTTGATGTGGAAGATGATTTTGGTTTGAATACATCTGTTGTGGCATGTGAGATTGGTTAATTGGAGTTTGTTGTGGCATATGATTTTGGAGAACTGGATAGTTTTGTGGTGGAAAACCTTGAGTGGTAGATGGTTGCTGTAGCGTTGGCCGGAGGTGACAAAGTTTTTCATGATTATACTCATCTTGAGGGGATGAATATATTTTGCCACATGATTTACATTTCGGGTTGCTAGCATTAATTGTTGGTGGGCGAAAGATGGGGTCCATTCCGAAAGGTTGTGTAGAAACACGATTATTTGATATTAAAGATTCATTGTGACTTCGAATGTCAGGTGGCTGAACTTTATGGTATATGTCTATATGAAGATGCAGCGATTCCAAAGTTGGAAAACGCTTTTGATGTTCCTCTCGACCGCATAAAACACAATTAAACCACTGCTGTGGATTTGGTGATGTTATGGAAGGTTCGCATGGTGTTCTGCAACAATATAAAATGACATTGTTAAAATACATTATGTTAAGTACGCAATAGGTTTTCAATATTTACGATTTCATAATGCTTATTATCACAATGCTACTAATAAGTATCACAACTAAAAAAAGAACACCGTTCCGACCAAAGAAAAGATCAAGAACAGTTACACAAGACTGTACGCTGCAATGTGCAATATAATAGAAGAAAATTCATGCAGGTATTTGAAAATCTGTTCACAAAATATGTGTTTACCGAAGGTATTTTCCCGAATAAAATTAGTTATAATCGTTAATGAGTAAATCTAAAATGAAAGAATGAGTTGAGTTATATACCTAGGAGTGTCAATACCACTGTCTGTTTCCGTTGCAGGATTCGAATGGTCGTCAGAAAGTTTACACGAAGTATTTGCCACTTCTTGTTTAGCATTAGGTTGGACAGCTAGATAGTTTTTCATTTTATTAGACATTAGATCGATATGAGATTTTAATATATAAAAATATTTAAAACTCACTGTTTTCATGGTCCATTGCAACGTCTTCTGTTTGCATAGTTGGAGTTTCAGATGTACTACAAGGAACAGATGTAACTTCATCGTCAACCCTCAATGTGTCATTGGCACTATTTACACAATACATAGAGCAACAATCAATTCATGTTATCAATATTACTGCAAAATAATATAAAATTAAGCCATTCAAACTTACTTTCCTTCCGTTATTACTACTTCTAAAGGATTCTGCAGAGTTCCATCACTGCCGTCATAAGCCTCTGGTTCTTCAATAATTTCAACAAAATCAAAATTTGAATTTTCTCCATATCCATCAACCGAAAAAAAATCTGTAACATCTTCAGGCTCAAAATCAAACCCAGGAAAATTTTCACTTTTGATGTGAATAATAACTTCTTCTGGGCGTCCCAAACTTCTACCAGTAGTAATAATGTTTTCCACTCCTTGAGTCGGTGAAATGCTCCTTTCTTTAGTTTTTTCCAATTTTTTTCTCGTATCACGTAGATTTAGAACATACTCAACAGTACTATCAACAAATTTTGAAATTTCATCCTCAAGCTTTTCTAGTTGACCATTTAATTCTGATATTTTTTTGGCAAACTTGAAACAGATAGTACACATCAATACTGACTTTAATGTACCATCCACACCGCCCTCGAAATCATCCAACAAGGAATCATCGTCACCAAATATGTTTGTCAAATGGCGAGTACAACTTTTGTAGAACTTTCTCGGAAATCGCTTTTTAACTGGTTTTCCCAGGGAACTTCCATTTTCGTATTGAAATGACGTCCAACAAAAGTGGCATCGTTCTGCATTGCTTTGAATTTTGGCATGTGTCATCTTCAGCGTTCATTAAGATGATGGTGAAGAGCGACTACAGCTGTTGGGACGCAAGAAAACAAGTAAAGAGTTAAAATAGCTGGTTATTACTTATGACTTTTTATTGATCAATGCTTACACATATTGAAAATCATTGTACCATGATATTACAACTATCTGTATCAAATACCTCCCTCCTGATTGTCAAGCGTTTCATCAATATATTTTCGTGTTTTCAAAAAACTCATACTCAAAACAAGAAGTTTAATAAGACAAAAAATAATGCTCGGAGATAATTAGTGATGAAAACTTACTGAATAAAGTACCGAGACTTTTGTCCTTCACCTTGGCCTTGAGAAAGTTCAGGGAGAAAGGAGAAATGGGATGTGACACCTGGAGCACCGAATTGAATTATGATAAATATTTTTATTGTATGCTGTCACTTTCAGCGTCTTGCATTACAGCCTCTTCTAACTTCAATATGGACATAACTATTGTCATCGTCATTGTCCACTCACTACGACCAACTAATCAAAAAACGGATTAAATGAAGTGCTTTAAATTAAATGGTGTTTTAAGGCTCCCGGAGTTCTGGAGATAATTATGTAAATATTTATCAATAATAATAAATTCAACTTTAGCGGCTACATGGCTGCGGGCAAGTAGTAATGTACCTCACCCGCTGTCTTTTCTTGCCCGTGAGAATCTTTCTCAGTATGTATTCTCTCTCACCATCCGATCCGTATCCGCAAAATACATGTAATCTCATGTCACCTCCCCTTATTATCGAAATTAAAATTCTTAATTTTGTAAAGCCCCTACCCTTTAAGTCCCCTTGATTAAGACTGAAAATTATACTCAAGCTTTAAATGTTAGATGAATATACCATACTTCTTTGTTTAATTAATAAAAGGTTTTGTTTTGTGTGAACATATAAGTCGAATTGATATTTAATGAACAATGGGTTACATTGTTTCATTGTTTGTAAATATGATAATTATATCTTTGGAATTGACAAATAAATGCAATGAGCTAGAAGGAAATGAACTAGTATCATAGAATTCAATAGGTATAAAAAAACAATGAAGAAAAAGTCTCCAGGTTATTGTCAATTGGCTACTTACTGGCCTACAGCATACTGGTTAGATATTACTAAATATCTGTATATATTAGACAGTACAGCGTATATGGAAACTTTCCGAATTCCGATTATCTATCCGAATATAGAATAGCTGGTTCATCTAAATGTAAGTAAACCATTGAAATAGTTTTACTCACAAGTTTGCGAGTCGTAACTTTGTTTTAAGGCTTGCATTTCATGATTACATGTGACATAATGGTTTAAGTGCTCGACTTAAATAGACCACTATTATACCTATATTGTTTTTTATCTTTATGTACAGAAAGTGCACTCCACACTTTACTACAATAAATGCAAAATGCAAAGCACTCCATGACTCCACACTTTGCAAACTCCGAACTCCACACTTTAATATTAAATGCAGTGCACCGTAAATACTATAATTCTTCCGGGACTTGCATAGGAACCAGGGTTCTAATCTAATACAACCGGAAATTGTCTCTATCAGTGTCTCTGATGCAATTTGCATGAATATAATGTTTAAAGTAGATTTAGGATGTATTTAATATTATAATGATTGTAAAAAATACATAAGAATGATGAGGGATTTACATTAGTGACCCAATGAATCAACAAACAGGATACTTACTCAGAAAAATGTTAGTTGCATACGCATGGATAAATAGTTATGTTAAAAATAAATCAATAGCATAATTATGATTGTGCATGTATCATATTGTATGCGCATCAATTAAGTGTATATTTTATAATTGAATACTTAAGTCAGTATTTCAATCCATTGTTCGCTTACACAACAATAAACATTTTATCTCTGTGCAGATTTGAAATTTTACGTTGTCATTAAAATTAAAACATTATAATTTGGTTATGACATGCCGATTATTTGCACGAACATATCCATCAGCAACTTGACGTCAGTCAGTCTCTGAATCTGAATTTCTGAATGCAACATGTAAACAAAATCAAGTTGATTCTGCAATAAGTTGAGCTAGGTCTTGATTGCGTTGATATCGGGTATATAAAGTGGAATTTCATCTCTCATGGCATGGCACACTATTTCCTTGCCGATCACCCATTGAGCAACATTGTGAAACTACCTAAGCCTAAACCCAAGCCCATAATATTGCAAGAGCCGAGTCGAACCCTATAAACCTGTTTTTACTGAAAGCCATAAGCTAAAGTAGTCTTTTGAGCCAGCACCAGTAGTTGTCTTTCCATCAGATCCTACACTTTACATATTACACTACAAGCAGACTTTATACTACATCGTCCTCACCTTCCCGAATACCTAAAATAATTCCTTTTTCCGGCAAAATTTTGCTCCGAAACAGTTTAATTTCGATAAACACAAAATCCCCCGATCCAGTTGTCGCAATTTGAAGTTTGAAATGTTGATTTGTCCCTATAAAAACGAAAAAAGAGTGTATCCTGTATATTGAGGGATGGCGGAGGATGGGCCACTATTCCACCTAACGCTTCGCCTATAGGATAACAAGACGTCCTTGAAGCTCGAATTATGAGGATAAAAACATCGAATTATTGGACAAAACACATTAAATGGTGTCTGGAGGAGTTTATGACAAATTATCATGAATTTATGAAAAAATTGCATTATCGGAGTCGGATGTAAAAGGTGATTGAAGTGTTTGGATAATGAGGGTAAATGCTAAGGCTTGGGCCACAAACAGTACCCGCCATGCGGTAGCTTCCCGCTCTGCGGCGCCGTTGGCGGGCTCAATAGCTTTCCTATGCTGTCTTATGGGCTAAAAGATGCGTAGAGAGCAAACGTACGAATTGCATGCCTCCTCCGATGGCGTTACTGTAACTTTCCTTGACTTGACTCCGGGTGGGTTCTTCTGCCGCGTAAAAATCTCTCAAGTGCTGCGAGAGGCATTAGTTCTCCTGTAATTAATTTTATTTAATTAATTGATGCTCCGGATTTTAATTATTGACGGAGCAATTGGACTAACGCAGTCGTGCCGCAGTGGATTTTGACACCGACGTGACATCGAACGAAAGGTAATTGTCTTTATTAAATCAAAATAGAAGCCGGCTTGTAATATCCGAGAGTTGTGTGGTGTGAGTGTGTGTGAGTGTGTGGTTGTTGAATCGGTTAGACTTGGAGCATTCGGGGACTCCTCACAATACCCGGCCCGGGAATTAACATTAACTTATTATCTTTAATTATCAGTTATAGTTCACTTTAATTTTTGCAAGAGTAATTATTTTTTTGGGAGTTGAGTCATGTGAGTAATTTACAGTACAAATAATTTAATATGGCAAGTTACTTGTGGCTTATAATCCGACTCCCGATTTTATTCTCGGGAAAAAGGCGGGATTTAACACGTATTATATTAGCAGTCGGCTTAATACAATTATTTCGTTTATTATTATCATTTTAACGGATTCTTATTTACAATTATTTATGTGAACTTCTGGTTGTATTTGTTTGTTGGATAAACATAAATATTTTTGTTATTATTTACATTCAACATTTTTATTGGAGGGTTAAAAATTATTTGTG
>JAQFYB010004670.1:0-15696 GCA_034694085.1 Pogonognathellus longicornis
TATACGAAGTGGAAAGTTCACTCTTGAAAGTTGTAAATATTTCAATTATTTCCACCAGTACGAGGATTTAGCATTTAGCATTACTCCCTTACTCTGAGTTTTTTCTGAGTGCAGTTAAGTGTACCGTCTTATTGTTTATATAAATCTTATGTTATAATAGCGAAAGCAAAATATGGAAATAGCATGTTAGAAAGCCTAAATCCTCATTGCCATGTTCTCAAAAACTACTGCACCGATTTTAGAGTGAACCACAAGATTTTAAAGCCACGAGTGCCAGGAAGGCTCTTTGCAGATAAAATTTTACAAAATGTTGATAATTAAACCCGTTTGACCTCATGACCCAGGCGGGAAAAAAACTCGCCACATAAGGAATCTGAGCCAGCTACCTAACAAAAACAAACCCTTTCTCTAGAAGCCAGGTAGAAATAAATGAAGGATTATAACTGAAGGGATTATAACTACCTTTTGTACTCGCATTGAAATATAAAGCATTGATGATGCATGTATATGCGCATACTACATTATATGTACTAAAAATTCCTTAATATTATATTCTTCCTCACACATACACATTTTAAGGTTGTTGTGTGTGAAATGAAATATAAAGGGCATAACAGACAGGACACAAGCAACACAACAACTGCAACTACCAAGGAACAAACAATATTATACAAAAAGTGCATCATTTGCATTTACATAATTTACAAGATTTACATTACAACACACACAATCACCATATTCAAAATTAAATACTTTCAGAGACAAGAGACAGAAATTATTTTACGAACTTCACAAAACATCAACAATACTACTACAATTAGCAGGGGCGTAGCCAGGATTTGGTTTCGAGGGGGGGGGCAAACTCAAAACAAGAGGTATATTAGGTGCTCATTTTAGCGCCAAGCGCGAAACATTTGAGCAAATTTTGGCAAAAATGAATATAAAATACATAAAATTCGCGATTCTTTGCCCTTTCAGGGCAAAAAAAAACACTATTTTTTCCGGATTTCGGGAGGGGGGGGGGCAACGGCCCCCCTAGCTACGCCAGTGACAATTAGTGAACTTCAAAGACTACTTTTGACTTTACTTTTGACTCAGCTGATGTCCCTTTAATTGTGTGTGGTTATATTAAAATGCAATCGACGAAGATACATAGATACATGTCTAAACTCATGTTATTTTTCACATTCGGTTGAAGTAGAGGAAATGGGGTAGCAGTACTTAGTACTTTTTTTGAGACGCAACATTTGACTTAGAATACAAAGGGTGGGCTAAGCTTATTTGTACATCGCTCCGTATGCTATTACGCGCTAACTAACAATGGTGCAATGATTATTTCTTTTTAGCAGATAGTTTAAAGGTTTTAGCTATTATATACTAATTGTAAGTTTCAAGTCTCTGTGTGTTAATATGCCCAAGAAACTACACCCTGAATTTGAGATGCTGGTGAAGGCAGTTTCCAAATAGAAAGTGACACAAAAGAGTGTAATAAAACGTATCACTATCATGAGAGTCAATATGGAAAAATAGGTCTATAGTTTCTAATGCAATGGCAAAGGACGAATTTACAATATACTACAAACAAAATAATAAAAAAACCAAAACATATGACGCCCTAACAAAAGATTTCAATGAAAGTTCAGTAAACGGTTTTGATTGACTGATTTAAGAAATTTTAGATGCTCTCTGCTAATTCATTAGTCAGTATTTACCCCTTTACTATTTCTCATTTCGTTCTCCTATATGACCGTGCGTCCCGCAGGGCCGCAAGTTATTCACCTAGTATATCATAGTTCTAGTCTAATTTGACACACCAGCCTTGCTAAAAACCAGGGGAGCCTTCCCATCATATAGTCCTCTGCGGTTCCTTCGTTTCTTATCAAGTAGTATAAGTTAGTACTATTTTTATAGTTTAACATACTATTGATATCATTATCCATTAATCTAGATTTATATTTAATTAGCACACTTGACAAATTATCTTTAATATATTTTGCATCCTGCTTATCACATAACATTTGTAAGCTTCTATCACAAGATATTTTTAATTTGAAGGGCCCAGTTTAGTTCTATAGTGCACATATCAGTTATTTTATACAGGCTATTATACATTGATTTAATTAGTGATGTTTCGGGTTTATCTAAAACACGGATTAAAAATTTAAGTATTATTTTTAATAGAAATACTTGTATATTTTCTATGCTGGTTTCTAATCGGATATACCACTGCTGTGTGTTTCTCGGCAAATAAAGCAGCGCTCTGTAGAATCGCATTTGGAATTGTATTATTTTGTACACGCAAGAAACACCCCATATTGGTATACTGTAAAACAGTACCGATCTAACTAATGCATTAAATAGTTTTTGATGTACAACAATTGAATTCACATTACTCTTCGAACAAAGTGATAACAAATTGCTCGCAGCCGTTTTTCCATTTTTTAAAAAGTATGTTGTTGCAAGGTTCGTCCTAGCATTAAAAGAGAATGGCATTCCAAGATAGATATAATTGTTGACAATTTCGATCACATTAGCACCCCAATAAAATTTAATTTTTGGGCTTACTTGACCACCCCTACGGAATATCACAACTTTAGTTTTGCTTAAATTTATATTCAGGTTGTTTGTTTCAAAGTACCGCTTGAGTGCATTTATTTTTCGCTGTAAGTTTACCGGGGTGTCAGCTGTCAGACAGATATCGTCCGCATACAATAAAATATGCAAAATATATTTCCCTATGTAGACCCCTGGTATTGCCGTCTCATTGATCATATCAACAACATCATCCAAGAATAATGTAAATAATTTTCCTAATTAACTGTAAAACGTCTCATTCCGCTAATAAATATTATTGCTTGTTTTGAGAATAAACCAGAAGCATAACCCTTCTAATATTAGGAGACAATTTCCTCATATCTATTTCATACACTGCAATCTTAGTTGCATGGGCCCGCTCATAGCATACCTACCTATATTCTTACAATTGTAATTTATCTCTATATATATCCTATGTAGCCTTGTGTGTCAGGAAATACAAAGTTGTTGCTTACAGTGTACTGCCATAAAAGTTGATGACGTGTTTTTGTAAATAATTGTTCTCATACTGCGTAGAAGGTAGTTAACTGAGTAGCGGCATTATTATATCTAATAGTACATTATACAAGTTAACATTAAAACACTTTACAAAATTGGAGCTGCCAAGGCAAAAGTGTTTATTTATATTTACCTTTCTATTTGATGTCACACTTTAGAATATGACAAAACGCCCATGCAAACCCGTCTTCTACAATCATAAAAGCGGTTTTCAATGTAAACTTGTAATGCATTATTTATTAAACCTCGCATTGAAACATTTGTACATGTTAAAGCCGTCATAGCCTCAAAATGTCCATCATAGGATTTCTTAGAAATGACATACTCCGTCTGTTTCAAATAATATAACATTTTTAAGAATTGTTGTGTAGTGGTCATGTAAAACTCAATATAATCTATAGAATAAATGGTACCTAAAGTTGTAAAAAATGCTACAACAGTCTGAAGCACAAAACAGTAATAACTAATAACACATAAAAGCCTCCAAATTTATCTAGAAATTAAAGTCACGAATAAAAATAAACTGTAATTACAAACAGGTGTAATAACGTACTGCCAACACACTCTATATGACATGGAAACAGAGTAGGTACAATTTTCGAGATATTCAGCAACTAAAACTACCGCCCATAGTAAATTTTCTTGCTAGTTTTATTGATAAATTTAAAAATCTCGCATTGAAAATTTTGAAATATTTTCACTATTATTTTTGAATTCAGCACCCACAACTACTCGTAAGCAAATTTTGTTGCGAGTTTTGCTGATATTAGGATTTTTCTGCTCAACGGTCGGACAGAAATAGTAGATTGTACCTATGAAGTAGCTATATCATATACGCAACATTATATGTATACCATATTCTATGTACTACTATATACTGTACTATGCTAGATACCAAAGCCGTAAAAAGGTTTCCCCGGCCCGGAGAAAATTGAAAGAGTTTAATTTGTTCCGGCCCACTATTTACACAATGATTTACCCTACTACTACTTTCATGCATGAAATATTGTTTCCACTTTCAGTAGTAACTAAAGACGCATTTTGAGTATGGATATTAACCAAAAGGTCACAAAATTCGGGCGTGTTGCAAAAATCTTTATAATTTTTTGTAAAAGTAATCTTTGTTTGGATTTCAGAGGAATTTGCCCATTTTCATTTCCACGGTATAACGTGTTGAGTCAAAATATTTACAAAAATGGGGTAAAACCCCAAAAAATTGAAAATATTGAACAAAACCGTCAACATATATCTACCCAAATTCCATTTTTTGTAGTTTAAAATGTTTGACGTTAAAAGCTTCACATGACATGAAAATTGGAGATTCAAGACCTCATAGATATGTAGAGGATGAAACAACATAGTCGGAAATGAATAAATATCCACCCTTTGGTTGTCACCAGTTCTCAGTGACAATTACGTAGAAATGGTTTGCATGTTTCCAGCCGGTCTCTGCCCCCTGACAGTCCCGGCCCGGAGGGGTTCCCTCCCTGACCTACTCGTCGTTACTGTACTGCTAAATACTAAATTGTCACTAAATACTATAGTACTAGAAACAATACTACTATTGTTAGAGAATCAGCACAACAGACAGACAGACAGTCTGTGTGTTTTAGGTGGAGTATGTTACTGTCATAGTTGACAGCTCACACAAAACGCTCGAACCATTTATATAGACTCATTTGCAGTAGCTCCCCAGAAACACACTGTCATACGATCTTTTTTTACAGTTCCATCCGTTTGACACTTATGGTATAGGTCCTACTGAGTATATGTAGGGACAGACGGACAGACGGACAGACCAAAAAGGAACAGAAAATAAAATACATTGTGATAATTTCGTGGTTTGTTCTATATATTTGCAAAAGGATTGTCTAACTTGTCAATTTTCTACCGATTACTCAAAACCGGAGATTAGGATTACAGTTAACGGTAATCATTATATTGTATTCAATAGTTACTTCAATTTTCATTTTGTGGATCCTGGTGTCGGCGGCACAACTTGTCTCTCGTCTGTCTCGAATCGTCATGGAAAGGTTCGGCAGGACTACATTTAAAATCTGTAGAACAAAATATATTTGGAACAAAAGAAAAGCTTTGTTTGCAATTGAAGGTTGAAATCGGAGTGTTTTGCTACATCCGAAAAGCCACAATTACAATTTATATTTATTTTGTATGTCGAGGGACATTGGAGCATGTAAATACATTTTAGTTGATGTAATATTTACCGAAAGAAAAGGGCAAGCGTACTGAAACATCGATTTGTTATTTCACCCCACAATATGAGGTAGGTAGATCGTTATAGTTTCAATTCAAACTACATATGAATCGTTCTTCTTTCTACGCATCGGTTAGGTAAAATAGTACATTCTTTCTATATTTGTTTTGCGGCTGTCATTTTGGAGATCGTTTTGAGAATTTCTTTTTTATATATATCGAGTGCATTTATATTCTCCAAATGAATTTGAACACTAGAAATCGGAATGTTTTGCAGACCTTCACACCTATTTTTCCCATTGTGGATGTGAAGATAAATCAAACAAATCATGACTGTTTTCATTGGTTCTGAAACAAATACCCACTTTATCTTGTTTTATCTCTTAATCTGTGTATAACGCAGTTTAATGTTACTTTTATGGACTTAAGGTTGTCCTATTGACATTATTGACTGAAATTTATTGGGGCTGTTCAAATACTTCCAGGTAAAACCCAGTAACGGGTTAAAATCTGTGAAAAAGTTAAGACTGGATTAAAAGTATAATGGCGCGAAAGTGAAATCTCCTATTCCAATACACGAAATGTGAGTTACTTGGTTTAAGATTTTAAAATTTTAACTTACCTTGACTCTAGTGCGAGATAAATTAAACACAGTGAAGCGGATTTTAATCAGCAATCACCAAGAGGCATTTCTGGTTCAAATTCAAAATGGACGCATAAATCACGGAAATTAAACAGATTTTACTTGGGAACATTTGAGAGCTCCATTATATATCATTGTAGCATAATATTAAACTATATAGCTTTGAATGGCAACAATTTATAACATTCAAAAACAGTACTGATCATTAGCAAGTATGGTTGTATTAAAGATTGTAGTGGCCACAACCTTTACAATCATATTACAATATTAAGTGATAAGATATATCTACGTTCATTTTGCTTAGATTATCTACATTAAACACAAATGAAAGTCTCTCGTTTGCAAAAAATCCATAAATGTAGATGATAGTGCATTACATTGACTTTTACATTACATAGAAATTATTAGAATGTATATTAACTTGATCAAGGGAAGCAAGTATACATTTTCTCGTGTTACTATAATGAGGACATCTAAATAGGATGTAATATGTATCTTCATTTCATTTAGTTTACAGAAATCACATTTTATGGCAGGTGAATTTCTATCATATAGTGATTTTGTATCTTTAAATTTCACGTAGTTACCTTTATACAAATAAAATATGTCCAATGTGAGATGTTTAATCTTAATTGCGTTATAAGGCGGGCTGCCGCCCAGCTTATGTTTTCCTGTAGGTATGTATCAATCATCGCATGGGTGTAGTGTTTATTAGTATCGGGAGCATGTAATTTGTTTTACTAATATATATATATATATATTATATAGTTCAAGTTCAAGTTATATAGTTTAATACTTCAAAGTTCAAATTATTGTTTACTAGTGGCAATTATCAAGTCTCAAAAATTATTATAGGGATTTCTATTGAACAATTTTCGGTAATACAGCTTCAAATATAAAAAATGAATTTAATTTAAAATCAACTATACCTAGCTCTATTTAAAAGTACCCGATATCAAGGGTGATATTACTAAAATATTTTATATAATCACACAAGTCTCAACTCCCAACCTAACTCCTTAGATCAGCTTACAGAAAACTCATTGTAGATACAACATTTGAGCCCATATTCCAACACGACATACTGAAAAACAGCAAAACTAAAAGATGGTAACATGTCTTCAAATATTTGCATGGTTTGTACATTGGGGCAATTTTTGGGGTGCGATTCCATTTTCATGGCACTGGAAAACAAAAACTGGAAAATTCCTTCAAATTGAAACATCCAATTGGAGACGTACAAAATGGAAGGTTTATGCCATTTAGATGCACATTTACATTGCATATCTCATCCTAAGATCAATTCAGGCATCCTTATTTGGAAATATTATCTCGGCGTGTAAAATATACGCATACGTCTTGTGTATTATTGCGGTGACCGTTTTAATTCATGTTTATTCTTTAAAAGCCAACAATATTGCATTCGTAATAAATAGCAGCATTTACACTTTTGGAAATTGGAGAAGTAAGTATTATACGGAATATATAGTTCACAAAGTTCACAATATGTAAATATATAGCTTTATTTCTCTTTTTTTGAAATTTCTTATTTACCTTTAGCATTGTCACAGTTAATTTTAAAAATTAACTGTATTTGTGCAGAGATCTACATTAGTCAGCATCATCAACAAAAGATGAGCCCCACTGAAGTTTTTCTAGTGTTGTGGTTTGTTACAATTGTAACAGCGTCAGTACCTTTCACTACTGCGATATGGATGCTTTCAGAAGAAAATATGTACATGACCTCATTGTTCAAACGAGAGGATGAATTGCTTTGGTGGTGCTCATTCGCATTGAAAGTAATTTTTACATGGATTGTATTTTGCATTCCTGCTACTGTGGGATTCACACTAACATGTTTGCTGCTTGTGGGCTTGGATGTGAAAATGTTTCTCAATGAAATCAAGTAAGATCTTTTACAGCAACAATTATTGGTATTTTACATAATTTGCAATAATGTACATCGGTATAGATTGACAAAATTTTTATTTATTCTGCGGACTAATTATTTCGTTTAATTATTTCAGTAATTCATTTTCATTGTTGATTTTACAAATGAAACTAATAGTAGCATCACACATATGTAATGTTTTGACTTTGTGAATTTTAAGCCTTGAAAAACAGGAGTACAAATCAGTACAAGAATTGCGACAGTTCCCATCAATCGTTATGATTTACAATACCATCTTCATTTTAGTGCAAGAAATAAATGATATATTGTCAACTGCCCTTCTTCTTGAGCAATCTATTTGTAAAAGAATAATTTACATTGCCAATTTTATGTTGCTGACACAAAATGAGAAACTGGGTTTCCAACTGACGCTCATTATAATTGTATTCTCACTCACTACATCAATTGTCTGGTCAGCTTTTCTTGTGATTGCCGCAATTGCAAATCACTCGTCTATCGCATGTCTAGAATCATGGAGATACTCGACAAAACTTCATTTGGATTCTCGTGAGAAGAATGTTTTCGGGAAAAGAAGAAAAGCTTGTTTACCGTTAAGATTTCGAATCGGCCAATTCTCTTACATTTGGAAAGGCAAAATTATAAGGTACATTTACTCCGTGAGCCGAGGAACAATGGAGACAGTTCTCACATTTAGGTAGCTCATTGTAAATACTCACAAATACTACTCAATACATTTTGTCAAGCCTTATGTAATATAAAATCTATAGATCCATCATATTCGAACAATTTAAGTGAATGCACTGAATTCAAAAAAATTTACATGCATATCCAGGTGTGTTATTTAGTTCAGTTTTAATGAAGCTTTTGAATAATGAATAAAGCTTTCCCTAAAAATCTCACAGTGGACAAATATTTAATGTTAAATTTACAAATTTATCAAAATATTAGTGGTACTCACATTGAAAGTATAATCGAATCTAATACGCAACAGAACTGATGAATGATTTCATAACTGTGAGTCCAATGCCCACATAAAATCAGAAATATCATAATTGTATTTCTAGAAAAATGCAGTGGAAAACCGACCGATTGATGAGGAATTCCTGTAGATTCGCGAGGAATTTCTGTGGATTTTCGGAGATTCCTGTTGTTTCCCAGTGTATTTTCCATGGATTTCTATGGAATTGCTGCAAAATAAAAATTGTCGCAAATGTCGTAACGATAGTTTTCCCAACATTTGTGATGTTGTGATGCCTACTTTCATTACAAATCAATAACAGAAAATATTTTGTGATGTTGTTGTGCAATTTTTCACTACAAATCAAAAATAAAGGAAGCATTTGGTGATCCTGTGATACCAACTTCCACTCAAAATTACAAATCGGAAAAGGATCATTTTGTGATGCTGTGGTGCAGGTTCGGACCGGTTCTCAAAAAACGTCTCGTTACTACTATAATTAATTGCCATTCAGACATGATTGAATCGAATGACTAAACAATTCAAAATTCACTGACAACCGACAGAAATTGTAAAATGTTTAAAAGAAGTAAGGTTTAGTTGGCTGTTTTGCTTGTATTGCATTGTGTGATTGTCTGTGGCTACATCATTCGTCATATTATGTTAGTTAGTCTCTCATTTATCTCAGAGTGTGCAGTGACCTATGTATCTGTAATGTGTCGCACTCAGCAAATATAAGATAGAGAGAACTACGACAGGACCAAAAATATTTAAGTGCTTATATGTTCTTTGCCAATTTTGCTATATTTCCAATACTTATCTTTCCAAGTTTTCATATATTTTGCCATTTTTCAATATTTTCCACCTTTTACTAAATTTTTGTTGAAAAGCGCAAAATACCGCAACCCCCAATGGTAAATATGGAGGAAAACAACTTACTTAAACAATTTTGAAGTAGCAAATTTGTCAACTATCTTAATCACAATATAAATGGATTTTAACTGTTGTGTACTTTAGTACTTTTATACTGTTTAACCATGTTGATTGTAGATCAGAGCAGACAAGTTGTAATACAATACCACTGCGATTTCTGCCTTGATGTTATCCACTATAATACACTTGACAAAACGTTCTTACTTGTTTATATAATTAAAGCGTTTTTAATGTACATTTTTATGTCGTAGGCACGTATTTTTTTGTCCTTTACTTCACATACACTCCAAACTTAACCATAAATGTGTATATGGTTTTTAGGATTTCCGTGCGCTACTTTGCGGTGTGCACTAAAGCCATAGACATAAAAAGTAACACACTTCTTTCGCCTGTAGGATAGATAGGAAATTACAGTATAACATGAAAAATGAAGTAAACACTGCGACTCCAGACCGGATTCAAATGGGCCAATAATTTAAAATGTTTTCTGTAGTGCATTCATGACTGAACTTACAAATTTCACAGAATCAGTCACATTCACCAATCAGTCACAGTGAAAAAGAAGCTGCCTGAATCCGGTTATTTAAATATTACCTTAGTTCTGTCGCAGCTTGATTTTCATTTCACTTCTAGAGGAAGTACGATGTTGTAGTGTGTTGCTAATTCTATGACTAAAGCACGCTAATGCCTTATTCACTGGTAAGGTACATCTCCACCATTTTGAATCCTGAAAGTAAAGTACCTCGATAGCCGCTTAAAGACATCCGCTTCTGTAATTTGGAATATACCAACAACATTGGTATGGTTCAAGTCCAGCTGATAGAAGCGGATGTCTTTAAGCGGCTATCGAGGTACTTTACCTTCAGGATTCAAAATGGTGGAGATGTACCTTACCAGTGAATAAGGTCTATTCTACAGCTCGAGGACAATACAGTTTGCCGGCTTTACAGCTCAGCCCGTTGTTTTAAATTCTTATGAAATCTTGTGAACTGTAACCAGTAATGTACACTCCACTCTAACTCTTTGCATCCTTTTGCTTTAACACTCAAGCTCCTGTGTTCTGGACACGCTGTCCAGAGCAACTTTTTTTTCAGTTTTGGTATAGGAAGTGTCCTCTAAATATTTTTTTAGAAAACTGGGAATTTTTGTATAGGTCGGCCACATTACTTTACATATTATAGCCAAGGCTCAGAGTATTAGACCAGATTGTTTGGCCTACAAAAATTTTCAAAGTTGACAAGTTCAAAATCTTGCCGTGTATAAGAGCCTAGAGTTTAAATAATTTTAGTGCCGCGCCATTATATTTGGGGCTAGTTGCTACACTTTCGCAACACTTTTACATGGGGACAGGCTGTCCGTACCACAGCAGTCTACGTAACCTTAAAATACACAGGAGCTTGAGTGTTAAAGAATGGTTTGTCACAAAAATATTATATTTATTTAAATTTTAGCAGACTATTTAACCTCTGATGTGGTTATAATTAAAAATTGTTTGGCTTCTAGAGGTCATTTAAAAAAAACTAACAATTATTTCGACAAGCTTTCGATAAGTTGTGGAAATAAATGTTAATTTGTTTTTTAAAAATGACTTCTATAGAAGCCAAATAATCTTTAATTATTATATTTATACTTTATTTATTGTAATGTACTTTATAAGACTTCATAAGAATATATACCTATAACTTTTCCGTTTGTTCAAATTTTAGCCCAAACTCCTTGCGTTGGATAGCGTTTTCCTAATTATAATAATTGTAAAAATACATAATGGTTAATCATTTAAAATATACTTTAGTTTTAAATTTTAATAATGGTAATTTCATGTAATATGATATTTTCCTGGCAATGTATCAAAAAATAAAATAATTTGCAAACAAAAATTGATTATGGTAATTGTCATAATATATTCTATTTCAGTGGTAAAAAATTGATTGCTTGAAAAATATGAAGCCGGTAATTTATTTTGTGGGAAATTAGAGGTAGGCAACGACGGTTTGCGGGAAATCATTTGATTTTTTCAGCAAGATTTTCGAAAAAATGGGTTGCCAACAAGGTTTTTCAGGAAATCATTTGATTGCCAGCAATATTTTGGAAAAAAATGGGTAGGCACAGCAACGAGATTTTCCGGGAAATTAGCATTGTTTAGCATCCGCCCCTTAAGGGGAGGAGCTACGCTGGGAAGTCCGATTTAGGTTTTCGTGAAGAAAACATTTTTCCAACCCTGGTGAGTAGTAGTATTAATATAACGAAGAAATGTAATAAGCTTATACAATTTAACCCTCAAAGAACCGTGGTCTTTTTGTCTTTATTTATATACCCGTGGGTATGCCGTGTGAAACATCATCTAAATCCATATAGTTCTAGCTGGAGCGTAATCTCTCGTCGGCCGATTCAATGCTTGGCAATGCATGGAGAGAGGTGTCTCATATAACTACTTTTTTAATTAAATATTTTTTTTCCGCAAGTTAGGGGCAGAACATTGCGGATTTTTTGACATAAATGACAGGGATAGTAACTTGAAAAGTATAAAAAAGTTTAGTAACCAAGCTTAACATATACAATGAAATACTTATTAGCTGAGTAAATCAAACTGTTTCTCCGGCACATGCACGGTGTGTTTAGGGTTAACATTAAAACAATTTACAAAATTGATACCTCTAAGGCAAAAGTCTTTATTTTTTAACTTTACCCTCCTTCTTGATACTACCTATACTTTAGATATGATATGACGAAAGGCCCAGACAAACCCTATTAAACTCTTTTTAATGTAAACCGCCTGTGTTCTATTATTTAATAAAACTATTGATTTGTGAATCTGTAAACCGGATATCATATCTTTGGTTTTCATAGCAAAAACATACTGCGCTTGTTCCAACAGCTATCAATTTTAAGAATTATATTGCAGACGCATTGAGTCATGTAAAACTCAATATAATCTATCGATTCAACGATACTCAGACTGGTAAAAAAGTTACAACTCAATACAATCTATCGATTTATAGGTACCTAAAGTTGTAGGAAATGTTACAACAGTCTGTAATATAAAACTGTAATAACACTTAGAAACCCCCATATTGTGCTAGAAGTTCTATTCATAAATATAAAAAGGAACAACTCTCTTTAAAATTTTCCAAATTTACATTGGGTACACTTAACCAATATTTGTATACTAATTATGGTGCTGTTTTAATAAGCAGTACAACTTTTGGACACATATATTACAATAGCTGATATAAAATAAATTTACGCTCAAGGCCTGCTTATTGCGACTCTTCATTAATTAAAGTACCTATGTTATTCCTTTCTGCTAAAGTTACACTATGCATTATAAAAATGTAAATGGCTATCTGTACATTTGGAGAACGAAATTTTGGGACCAAAATATATAAAAAAATTAAGAGTATTCAAATGATTTGAATTTGTGAATTTTCTATCTCTCATCGACGGCGACATGGTAAACAAAACTTGTATTCTGTTATTTTCCTGGTGTGTACGTTGGGGCAACTTTTGTGGGGGAATTCCATTTTCATGGAACTGGGATACTAAAACTGGAACATATCTACAAATTGACAAATCCAAATGGGGGCTTAGAAAATGGCGACTTTATTGCACGTGGATGCACATTTATGTGGTGTACCTTGTTGCAAGAGCCATTCAAGAGTCCTTTACCGGAAATATAGTTTCAGCTTGCAAATTATACCTTTATGTTTTATCTGTGACGGCAGTGACTGTCATAGTCCAAGTATACAGCTTCAAAGTCAAGGATATGATTTTCATAATGAATAGCTCTATTCTCTTTTTTGGAAAATGGAGAGGTAAGTATTACTATGTAAAATGACCATTCAAAATCTTGTTTATTACGAAATGCATTTCAGATTTTTAAATTGTGCGTAAATTGCAGAAGTATCCCTGGGTCTGAAATTGCAACAAAAGAACAACGGAATTGAAAGTTTCCAGGTGTGCTTGTTTGTTGCAATTATTGTAGGTTCAGTGGCTGTCAGTGGCGGAGTCTGGATACTTCGAGAAGAAAAGCTGTACATGACCTCACTGTTTAAGCAAGAGGAAGGAGTTTTTGGGTGGTACTCTACCCCATTGATGGTTATTTTTACATGGCTCGTATTCTGCATGCATGCTACTCTAGGATTTACATTAAACTTTTTACTTTTATTGGGTTATCATGCAGAAATGTTTCTAATCGATATCAAGTAAGATCAAACCGAATTTAAAATTTAAATATTAAGTGCTATAATAAATGATTTTATATTATTAAATAAAATCAAAAAATCTAGACTAGTTATGACAATTTAATTCTATAGGATTTAGGGTCTAAATGTATTTTCAGGTTGACGAAATGGATGTAAATTCTCGTCCTCCGAAATTAATTAATACTGTTAAACCTGCAGGATTTAGGGGACACGAACTTGCATCAGAGATTATCATTTAGACCTTAGTTAGATTTCTTGATTATAATGGCAACTTCAAATAAAACTCAACGTTAGGTTAACAAATAGAAAGGTGGTTTTATACATGCCGTTACAATGGGAGTTTGATATATCTGATAAAATTGCTTTGGATTCGGACTTTTTAAAAAAAGCTTGAAAGGCACTTAAATATATTTTGATTAAAATGCTATAGTTTAAAATTTATATGTGATTAGTTATAACGTATTTTTGCTGATCCAGGGACGTCCCACGTCCCAAATTAATACGATATCTACTGTAGTATGATCGTATTTAACTGTTGCTTAAGATGCAATTATTGATTTTATACTATATATCAACGTTAATTGAGAGGTGTATGAAATTTTGTTTTTTTGTAATGTGCAATATTGGTTTTATAGTATACAAAATTTTGTTTTATTGTCATATTGTATCGATATATTAAAAAAAGACTATTAATTTTTAACATCAACATGGCTTTGATTAATTTTCAGGCTAGAAAAAGAGGACCGCAAATCTGTCGATCTACAGCAACCGTTGCAATCAATTTTGTTGATATACAACACCATGACCATTATAGTGAAAGAACTGAATTACGTAATGTCGACTGTTATTCTCTTTGAGCAGTCCATTTGCAAAAGAATAGTTTACATTGCGAATTTTCTATTGCTCACCCAAAGCAGCCAATTGGGTTTACAATTAACTGTCATTATTATAGTAATGGCACTAGCCGTATCAATTACTTGGTCGGCTTTTCTTGTGTTGTCTGCACGCTTACATGACTCTTCTGCTGAATGTCTAGAATCATGGAGGTGTTCGACCAGACTACATCTGGATTCTAATGAAAAGAAGATTTTCGGGAAAAGAACAAAAGCTTGTTTACCGTTAAAAGTTCGAATCGGAGAATACTCATACGTATGGAAAGGCAAGATTATAAGATACATCTATTCCTTGAGTCGTGGTACACTAGAGACGGTCCTCGCATTCAGGTAAGTAGCTTATAGCTTACACGAATGTAGGACGGCTTACGCAGAGTGACATTTAAAAAGAGCTATACTTCGCTTGTACCAGACAATAACACGTGAATCAAATACATTATGAATGCTAAAAACTGAGTTCGCCTTGCCACTGGTAACGAGCAAAATGGCAAGTGGAAAAACGGCAAAAATGGAAAACAAAACTTTGCTTGCCACTGGCAAAAATGAAAAATATGTAAAAATGGGACAAACTGAGGCTTTAGTATTGAGAGAAAAAAAATTGTGCCGCAACACGAATAGCTAAATTGATGATTCTGATCTGAGTATACCAACTGGATTTCAATTACACTTTTTGATATGATGCAGAATGTGTCAATGTCCTTCCATAACGCAAACAAAAAGCCAATTTAAGGACCAGTATACCGGTTTAAAAGCGATCAATAAGCTTGCTGTGTGCAAAATTGACCCAAACGGATTTTATATTCTGAAAGAGGAGGAAAAAGGCTTCAGGGTGTGAATTAGACATTAGA
>JAQFYB010004671.1:0-15696 GCA_034694085.1 Pogonognathellus longicornis
ACTGTGATCGACTTCTACGTCATTTTTGCGTCATCCTGATCGACAGCATCGACAAGACCGATCGATAATCAGCACTACTAGCAAATTCAAAATCTTATATTTTGCAGCACATACTTTGGACTTCTAATATCACTTAAAACCATTTTGTGATTAGAGAACGCCATGCGCAACACTGAAATATAGCTGGAGTCATAATCTTCCTTCCAGAGATACAATGGTTCGGTAACATTTTTTGTTGCTCCAAAATTGTTCGCTGTCAATCACAAACACAAATGTGCCTTCGATTTTTGTAGGAATGGGGGATATATCCCAAAAGCCCCCATGTAAGAAGCCCCATTTCAGGGCGCCCGAGCATCCCAATGCAGGACGCCCTACTGTCGGTCACTGGCATTGGACCCGAAAAATTCGCTACACATGGGCGCCCTTTTCGGGGGCGCCCCCATCCCCTGAAAAATCCAATTTGGGTGTCTCCATCCATGGAGGGCGCATTTACAAAAATCGAGGTCCCGAACACAACTAAAGGTACCCGCAAACCTACAGACCACAGCCTTATTCAGTGACCTCCAGCGGTCAAATATTCCAGCATCTGTGTTGTTACATACTAAAACTTGGACTACACGTATTTGGAAAGTTTAAGATAAATTAAACCCAGAGCACACTATCAGATTGACGGTGTTTCTTTTACATGAGACGGTGGTGAGTGCAGGCTTAAAAATTACTAGCCTCAAGGTCAACGATCATGGCTCGATATATAGTGGGAAAAGTGACGTTTTATTAAAGTTATTAAAATTGTTAAACTATTAAAAATCCAATTAACACATTTTCCGATCATCGAATTTGTAGTTTATCAAAAATTGTTTTAACATTAATAATCGGAGTCCCGTTTTTAATAATAAAACGTGACTTTCCCCACTATATTATATCGAGCCATGACAACCATTCCATTTAATGATAAGCCATTTAATGCAGTCGTTGTCAAAGTACTTTGGAAACTTTGAATTAGCATGTACTTCTTACTTCTTCGTCTCGCAACCTCACAGAAACTATAAATATATTAAAATTAAATTGAAATATATGGTAGTGTTTTTTGAGAATTGCTCTACAGTCTAGTCATAATATTATATTTTGTAATCAGTATAACACTTGGACACTTGGAGGATAAGGAGAGTTAGATTGCTTGATGTGAAATATACTTAGTTATTTGTTTCTTTGTTTGTACTCAAAGTCAAATATATTAGTATTTACTAACCATAATTTTCCCAACAATGTACAATCAGCACGATATCGAAAATATTGTTAACTTTGGTGGACTTTCGAGTTCATATGATTTTTCATAGTCTGCAGAATGGCAAATGTCATGCCACATCCAGGAAACTCACAAACATAGGGTTTTTCCTTTGTGTGAGTACGAAGGTGCACTCTGAGATCTTTTCGAGTAAAGAACGATTTAGCACAATATTCGCAAACATGAGGTCGTCTCATTTCATGAACTCTTGCTTTGTGAGCTGTCATACTACTTTTTTGTTGAAAAAATTCCCCACACTGTTCACACTGGTGACTTTTTCCTTCTGTATGCTTTTGCATGTGTCCTTTTAGGCGGTACGAAGTTGAAAACTGCATTCCACAAACTTGACACTCGTTTTCAAGTTTTGCTTTTTCTACGGAGAGATAAATTAGAATAATTGTACAATCAAATAAGAAAATGCAAAAATAATTAGTACGATATTACTTAAGTATATCTACAGCAATATTTAATATTTATTTTCTTACCATCATGACATTCAATCACGTGCAGCAAAATCGAATGCCACCCCTTCCGTACACGTGCACAAGCACCACAGGAAAATTTCCCATCTTCAGCAAGTTTTGTTATTTCCACTTCTCTGTACAACCACTTCCCCTCTTCCAACACAACGGGTGGAACAATAAGGAGCTTTGACTGGAATTTCACCCCTCCTTTTTGTGCTTTGATTTTGTCTTCATAATAAATTTTCTTCTGCATCTTCTCTTTTTGACATTTGTCTGAAAATCGGGAAATAATCTTAATTATTGTGTATCAATGTTATGTGAGTTTGAAATTTTTTACATTTGACATTTCCTAATAAATTTAATAAACTTAAACAACTGTATGTATATTTTCATTTATTAGATCTATTAAATGGGTCGATATTACCGATAAATCGGTCGATATGGGGGTATGTATAATATCCAACGTGTTCATGTGTTGAGTAGATAAATGAAAGCACCCATGGATTGTTTGCCAGAGACCATAGGAGGGACATACTGTAGATAAAATGTTAAAATAAGTTTGTTTATACTAAATCTCACCTCTATGGAACTCTCGGATGTGTCGACTAACACTGCCACGATCTAAAAAGTCCTTTTTACACACAGAACATTCGAATCTGCCCGAATCTTTAATTAAGGAGTAGGGAACTCCAGCGTAATGCCATTTTCCGTAGCCTTCAACTGAAAAATCAAAGGCAACCATCCATAAAGTAACATTTAACTGACATTAAGCACAAAACAATTATCCCAGTTAGTGTTTAGTACCTCCATGATGACTTCCAATGTGATTACGAAGTTTGACTTGAGTCTTCCGTGTAATCGCACAAACGCTGCAAGTGTAAAGACTAGTAGATTCGTCATACGTGTACTCAATTTCCCGATAGCGCCATTTTCCCTCTGCAATTTTAATTTCTACACCTTGCAGCTGGTTTCTTTTGGGTTTCTTTTCCCGTTTTCTTTTTTCCTTAGGAACTTTTTTCGAAGATCCTTTTTTGTCTGAAATGGACTCATTTTTTAATTTGTTTCTCTTATAGATCGGGGAAAACCTTCCTGTGGGTTGTATACTTCTTTTACTAAGAAATGTGTGGGAAAATTACATATTAAAATCCATACGCATTTTACTAAATGATCAATTCAATGTTATATTTGACTTCTAATTAATACCTTGATTCCGGCTCATAGTCTGAATCTACATCATGATTATTGCTACATTCGTAATCTGAGTTTTGCATATCGTCATTTCCGTCGTGTTCAACATCGCTGTATTTTTCTTTTTCTCCCTCTTCTAGTTGAACGATTTCCTCACATCCTATTGTGTCCGGTCTGGGACTATTTTGAATTTTTCTTTTCTTACTACTCGAGGACCATTTAATTTCTGTTGATTTTGCACTTCTTTTACTACAAAAGACGTGGAAACAACATATATTAATATACATATTAAAATACATACGTATTAGTCAAAATTGAATTCGATGTGCTTCTCATTCAACTTTTAATTTTTACCCAGATTTCGGTTCATAGTCTGAATCTACATCCTGATTATTGTCACATTCGTAATCTGAGTTTTGCAAATCGTCATTTCCATCGTGTTCAACATCACTCTCTTGTTCAGCCTCTTCTAGCTGTATGGAATCAGTTTTACCTATCACAAATAAGGTAAGTTCAGTTTAGGCAATCAACATTACATGACAATGGACACAAATATGTGTAAAGAAAAACTAACAAAATGATCACCTGAAATACCTGAAACAATTAATGTATCATGTGTATTTGTCAATTGATTATTCGTTTGCAAACCGGAATCCGATAGGGGTATTTCGTTGAACACTGTTGCAAGGGGTGAGGAATCCATTCCCAATGGATCCTCATTGCTACTAACACTCAAAATAAATTCGTCGCAATTCTCCGGAAACGGAGTGTCATTTACAACAATGTAATTATCAAAAGCTTCGTGTTTGACTATGTCAATTTTGTCTTCATCTCCAGCGTCAGTTTTCGTGACGATCGTTTCAGTATAAACAATGCGTTGTATCCAATTAGGGTCTGGATGTTTAATTGATGTTTTACATTCCGAGGAAATGTTTTGGCTGCCATCGACTTTTGGTACTCTAACAATTGGCAGCAAATCTACAAAAAAATTAAAGCTAATTAAATTCAGCGAAACAATATTCAATAAAATTCAATAAATATCCAAAACAACAACTATAACGGTTATAACTAATTCTATTATATGGATTTTAAGGCGTTGCGGTTTCACGTATGACAAATTCACATAACAATCAAGTTTAGAAATTAAAGCCTTATTTATTAATTACCTTTGATAGCCATATGACGAAAATATTGCCGATCGGCTGTGTAAATATCTGTGACTTCACCTCTTAATTTCCTAGACCTAGGCGTTTCTTGTTTATAAGATCTCATTATCTTTGATTTTATATCGATTTCAAATTTTTTGATCGAGTTTTGTATGGACGCAAGTTTGTTTATCAACTTATTTAATTCTTTCAATGTTAGCATACAATTATAACAAAAGCGTATAGTGTGGTCATTACGCGGTACAGAGGACTTAGAGTTCAGCTGAAGAAAATTATGAATTTTTAATGTTTCACAGCAAATTTTGTAAAAATATTTCTGCTTTTGACCACCTTCATTTCTAGCAAAATTTGGTAATAACTGTAAGCAAATTGCACACTTTAAACTTATATTTTGATTCCATTCTCCTTTTGTTTTTGTAGACATTTTGATGATTAATTCATCCGCTGGAGAAATTGTAAAACAAAATACTAAATTGATTGTTGATTGTGTACATAGAAAATACAAACTATTACAATACAAATTACTGAAATTACAGACTAATAATCACCATCGAATCTAAATAATGCATTTTTCCCGCGTTGTAGTGCCAGCGTGATAATGTAAAATAAGAAAGCAGGATATTGTGTTGACTTTCTTTCCATTTTGGGGTACTGTGCGAATATTATGAGAAACAACCTAGACGCTGCCATGCAATTGAATAAAAATGTTATACCATTGGCAGGGGCGTATCCAGGTCACACATTGAGGGCGGGGGGTTTGAGGAAACCTAGGGTATCTATGTAAATTTTTCGCGTGGAGGGGGAAAAATTTGAGAAAACTGGGGCAAAATTCAGCATAAAATTTATCAAATTCACATGTTGAGCGAAAAGCAAAAAAGCCTAAAGAGCGTAGCGCAAATTATTTAGCAAAATTTAATGATCGTTAAGAGTATCTGAGCATCATTTGTCGTTTAGGATTTTGTCAAAAACTGAAAACGATGTTAGCAGGGTTAAACGTTGTTAAAATCTTAAAGTCAATTACTAGTCAGTGGGTATCAAAATTAACTAAAACAGACTAGGTAGAGGTATAATAAATAAAATACGTAAATATAAAAATATTACAAAAGGGTGTAAAGATACAACTGCATACGGGTTCCGGATATACATACGGATATATGGGTTCCATTTCCATGGGTTTAATTAAATCCTCTTTTGCAAATAACCTCTTGGATCACACATAACACTCCCCGTAGGCCCGTATAATACACAGCTCTATTGAGAGCCAAGTCAGCAGCCGAACGGGCATGGTCGCCTGTATTTGCCTCCGCTTAATTTGTAAAATAATTTGGTAAATAGTGTGTTTTTAGTGTCAAAATTTATATCAAAGTGTGCCCCTTGACCTCGTCTACAAGAATAAATGTTCAGTAGTGTCTAAAGTGTATCAGTTCTCCCGTTGTCTGTGTATTTCGGTGAAAAATCGGTTCACTACCATCACTCAATAATTTGCTGAAGATCCAGGTGGGTGTAATTTGCATGGCAAGCGGATGGAGATAGCACGGCGGTTCGTGGCCTTGAGGACCTGATGGTCAGAAGTATCGAGCCACTATTCTGGAATAGAGCTGATCCCTCCTTCATACTTTTGCTGTTGGTCTTCCTCATGGATCCAAGATAGGACTTTTCTACCAGTGCTACCTGTAAACTGTCTGTGCTGTACTTTACATTCCTTCATCCTCACAAATCACTCCATTGAAAAAGTTCGACACGTCTTTTACCATCACATCGTAGATGAGTCAAGGGTATACACACTTTGCGCTTTGCTGTATAATATACGATGTTACAGTTCTGACTTGGCTCTCCCCGATATAAATGCTATCGGGATAAGACACTGAGGTTCTCCATCATTATTTATATTAAATAATATACCTACTAATGTTTGTCTCTCTCTTGGTACATCTGTACCTTTGCTGACAACTTGATTGTTCAGCTAAATAAGAAGCCAGTAACCAGTCTGGTACCTACCTTTCATATTTATATTTGTTAAGAGATAAGTCTATTTGTAATCTGAATATTATACAAAGTTAGTGATTATCTATGTATATTAATATCTCAGTGCAATATCTAGATGTAACAGTCCGAATTTGTCCCGTGTAATTTAGGCTCTGTTAAAAGCAGGTCCCCTGAGACCGAGGTAGTTGAGAGATGACTATGTGTTAATTGCAGGTGCCCACTCAGTTTCTGGCAACGAGGTTTTCTGATTTTGTAATGGTGTATTTGTATATTATGGATAGTTGATAAAGCTGACAATGTATAAGCTCAAAATTGTGTTCTATGGTTGTGTACCTTTAAGAACTAATAAAAACCTACATACATACATAATACACAGCTCTATTATATATTTGTGTATCAATATAATTTGCAAATATATTTAATTCTTAAATAATATACAGGTAGTGAGACATTGTTTGAGGCGATTGTGCAATTTGGTCCGGAAAGTTCTCAACCTTTGCTATTAATACCCTACTATAATAAATAATAAACCAAACCTAACGCTAATATAAAAACCGAAATTATGATTTCTAATGAACAATGCTAGGGAAGAATTATTTTTCTAAACTCCACATTAACGAAAATTTTATTTTATACTGCATGTAGATACATATACTATATTTTTCATGGTCTCCTCTACATTTACTTTGAACTTAATTCAGCTATATATAGCCAGGGCTGCCAGTTGAGTGTGTAAGAAAATTTGACGAGCTATTTAATTACGTTTCAAGTTAGAAAACTATTAAAGTACAAAATATTTTGAATTCTGGGTATTTACAAAATGGAAACAATAAAAAATGTCATTTGATTTAAAACTTTAAATGATGTTCGAAGACTTTATAGAGTACCGAATAGGGTGCGGAGACTTTGGGGTCAATTTTAGCCCTTTTGTATTCTCACAAGAATTTTAATTTAAATATGTAGTCGGCAGCTAATTTTAAATACCTAAGTAAAATGTGTAGGTTGTGAGTATGACTGACAATCCTGTATATATACAGCATTAATTAAGATAACTGGACATAAACATATTGATTGGTGGTGGTAGAGGTGGTGGTGGCGGTAGTTCTCTTTGAAATTTAGCATCCCCATCTTTATGAACAGCTGCCATATGTTTTTTAAGATTTCTTTCGTCGTACAAAGTTTTTCCACAAACTGTGCAGGCAAATATTCTCTTTCCAGCTACTAAATCAGAGCGATGAGCTCGAATTTTATGAGCCGCCAGGCAATAACTGTTTTTGAAGGTTTTCATACAATCCGGGCATTTAAAATCGTTGGTACCCAATTCTTCTTCTCGGTGACATTTCAAATGTTGTTTTAAACCTGGGCGACTTGCATAACCTTTTCCACACTCTTCACACACATATTGTTTGTCTGCAGAATGAACTGCTTGATGTTTCACTAATAAATTGTGTTTCTGGAATCTAAGCGGGCATATTTCGCAAGCAAAAGGCTTTTCCGCATTGTGGTACTTTTCAATGTGTTCATTTAAATAATACTCAGTAAGACATTTCTTATTACATTGTGAACAATTGAACACTGCCGTACTGTAATGGGCTTCGATGTGATGTTTTAACTTTTCTTCCGAAGTAAAAACTTTATCACACTTGTCACAATTAAAACTTTGTTTTTCTTGAGAATGCACACCCAACATGTGTTGCTTCAGAGAAGTCGTATGCATTTTCTTTCCACAGAGTTCACAAGTTGTGTGAATTTTGGCAATTTTTTCTGGACTGGTGTGGTTTACTCTCATGTGATAATGAAGTAGAGCTCTGTTTTTCATCACTTTTTGACACACTTGACATTTCACGGAAGTGGACGAATGCATAAGTCTCTCGTGGGATCGGGCATACTTGGCGGTTTTAAATATTTTACCACACTGCTTACAAGGAAATTCTCCATATGTCGGGACTCTTTCTCTCTTTTTACCGGGCTCTATATGTTGCTTAGCGTGAATAGCCAATTTCTGCTTCGAAAAAAATGTTTTCCCACATGCACTGCATTCATATTTGGTTTTTTCGCGTTTTTTCATTTTATCTGCTTCTGCATCTGATTTTTCATGTTCATCTTCCTCTTCCTCTTCGTCAGATTCTTCATCTCCTAAAAAATTAATACAAATCCATGTTAATATAATGTATACCGTGATTTGTACATTCATGAAATTAATTTAAAAATTCTGCTGACATTTCGACTATTATATATTTATGTAGCAAAACATAGGAAGTCACCGATTTCTCTATTTCTCTCCTACCCGTAATTTGCTGGATGAGATGAGCTTCAGACTTTTTAAATTACTATACCCTATTTTTGGGGATTTCCCATAAATTGACAATTTATGAAGAAAACGAAATACACAAAATGTTCCTCTTAATAAAGTAATCATATTTGATGTTTATAATATATTCGATTTTCCCTTTAGTTTGCGAAAAAATGCAACTATACATGATAATTGGTAACTTTGACCTGGGTCTAAGTTCGAAACCAAAAAAGTTAACCAAAATGGTTCATGAGAAACTGACAGAGTGTATTCCAAATATTTAGAATACAAACATATCCATATTTTGAAAACTAAAATACCCCTCAGCGACAGTCAAACTGCCATTTCAAAGCTAAAGCATCTTATATAAAAACGCATTCCTACATTTCAACATTACAACCACATTTAATGTTTGACTGTTATTACTAAACTTTTGTAAGCAATCGAGAAAATGTTGAAAAGAGATCAGTTATGATTTCAAAGTTACCTATTTATATTTTTACAAGAAATGTCCGTTGGGGTAAACGTAAAAGCTCATTGATATAACAATGTAAGTAAAGCATGTAATTAGAAAAGGGGGTAAAATTAAGAAACAGTAAATAATAGAGAGATTCGGAATAGGATGGGGTAGCAAAACATTCGAGAGGGGACAATGAAGAAAATTAAAATAAAAATGGTCGCAATAATAATTCAAAAGTTAATGACTTGAAATCGAGGGAAATAGAGGTCGGACAGAGTGTAAAAAGATTAAAATCATTTACAGTTTATTCTTGAATTAGCACCCGTACATAATAACGTTACTCATTATTTTGTGATATTGTGCGCAAGCTTTACTGAAACAGTGACAACGTTATATTATGGAATGGACGGGTGATAATTTATGAATAAATCGCCAAAGATTTTACTTCTTTTTGTACTCTGGTTGTGGTGAGGTCACTCGTATAAATGAAAATAAATATTATTTGCACAGTTAAATACCCAAATGTTGTGGGAAGGGTGTGGAAGACCAAAAATATTTGAAAAGTGAAAATAGAAACTACCCGTATTAATTAATGGAATTGAGAAAAGTTAGATGTAGTATCATATTATGATGAAGTATCTAACTGTGATTAAAATCACTTAAGAAAGAATGGAATTTTCAACCAGTCAATCAGACAATATTTAAAAAATACAAATAATTTACTAAATGGTTCTTTCTTCATTTTTGAGCTTCTAGCTAGTGTTTGACGACGAGAAGGTAATTCAGCTGATTCAGCAACTCCATCGGGGATGAACTCCGCATCATTAGTCTCTGTTTTAGGATTATTCGAAACAGTATTCACCTCCACCTCCACTTCATTTATAATAATATCACATTTCACGTCTTGTTTCATATCTTGTTCCGGGATTGGATTGTCCTCTTCGTAATGGAAGTCATCGAAGAGGCTGTCATCTTCATTTATTTGAGATGAGTTTTCATCTGAAGAAGCTTCGCTAGGAATTATTTTTTCTTTGGTATTTTGGCGTTTTGTAATCCTCCGTTTGCAACTCTGAGCCAATTTTATTAACGAGTTGGAATGAGTTGAATTAGTGAAGCGACAATAAGCAGAATACACGTCATCCAAAAATAAGGCACAATCTTTGCATAACATGATTTCGAAGTTGTCATTGGAAAAATTGTTGTGATCTTCTCGAATTTGTTTGAAAAAAATATCCCATTCAATATCGAAAATTAGAGCGAGGGCAACCGTAATCTGTACGTCGTCATGTACTTCCATATAGGGGTCGAGTTTTTTCAAACTGGTAACTTTCTCTATCGAGAGTGGCATTGTGCAATTAGCACAACGTTCTTCCCCACTTTTGTATACATCATCGATTTTAAACCTTACAAAAATTAATACATCCAAATTAGATTGAAAGTAAAAATGCTATTATAAATAAGTACATTAATTCAAGTTGAAGAGCACAGGATATATCCTGTTTACTAAGGTGTAGTCAATTCCTTAATATATTAAGGAATTGACTACACCTTAGTTTAAGGCCACTTTTGTAACATTATGTATTTTTAATATCATTTCCATTTACTCACAACACAGGGTAGTCATTTTCGTCGGTGTCACTTGTTTTGTTTGTTCGTTTGTCCTTCGAAAATATTCTCGCGACTGATTTTCTGCCTTGTCGTATAATATCACCTTTTCCTTTAGACTGCAAAGCTTCTGCAAATAACATTTCGTTACATATTGTATAAAACCAATTTTGATTTATAAAACAAATAGATTGTGATTTCAAACATACATCCATCTTTCAAGCTAATATCAAATATATCACAATGAATTTCTCACTGACTGAGGCTACTATAAGTAACAAACTAGAAGAACTATCACACCAATAATGAATAACATTCATAAACTTCAAAAATATATTTTCATTCATTCATCATTCCTAAACCATTAAAATGAACATTCAAACAAATTGGGTCAATGGTTAATGGTAGTAATCAGTATTTTCACCTAGTTTCGATTTTTGTTTTTTCCACTCTCTAACTTGCTTAGAGTCCAAATTGAAATAACGAGAAGCAGCATTACCACTGTTTTCTTCAGCGTATTGTATAACCTGTAGTTTGAAATCCACAGTAAATTTTCTTCTTTCCATAATTTCAACTTTTACTAACAATAACAACTAACTAACAACCTTTCACAGTTTTAGTTTTGTTGACTGAAAGAGTTCATTTGTACTTTCAGCTGTATTGCTCAAAGTCAAAATTGAGTAAACTCCACATTACCGCTTGTCCCTTGTGACTTCATAGAGTTCGCTCAATTTAGGCTTATTTATAGACTAGAGACCGTCCACATATGACGTCCACGATTTTTAACATTTTTTGGTCCCCCCCCCCTCTAATGACGTGACGTATTTAAATGTAGTGTACACATTTATTGTATATCGTATTAATAGTTAGACGAAAAATTATGCTTTTGACAATAATATGCCATATATCAAAAGTATCATCTTAAAATGGTGATGTAAATTAAATATTATCAACCTCGAATTAAGTTGGCATGGCAACGAAGTGATCACATCCTCCTATCGAAAAGCCAATTTCAGAATCGTCTATTACAATGGTTTCTGCCTCGATAGTTAAAAATGCATTCGTATGTAAATTTTGCTGACTTTTATGTAGACCTCCATGCCCGTATTCAGGGGGTGGGCAAACGGGCAAATTCCTACCCCGAAATCCCAAAAAAGAGGTTATTTTGCCCTGAAAGAGAGAAATAATAACCTATTTTTTGTTGCATTTTGCCTTCCTCAAAATCGATTTCTAGATACGGCCGTGCGCTATGACAACTTCTTCATGTATTGAAAGGAACATGTATATAAGGAAAGCGTAACCGCATTGAGGGGGTGGCAAAGGAGACAATTATTCCACCCTAAATTTTGAAAGTTAAATTATATATTTGTGAATATTTTTCCCAAAAGAAATTTTTGGTCTTTATTCATTTGCCTAACCTAAAATGGAATCATTGACAACAATGATTCTAAGAAAATGGACCAATGTTTTTATAACATCCTTGAAAGGTAAAATCGGAAACTGGAAAATGTCAAATTACAGATGATTGGGAAACGCAACGGCTGAAACGATTACCACGATTTCGGGCTTCTTCAATCTCATTAAATCACTCACTTTTATTCGCCCCAAAAGTATTTTGAATAGATCGAAGCGTAGCGTAATCATGATTTGGTTCCAGGGGGTGCAAACTCTCAATCATCACAGCTAGGAAAATTGAGCTAATTTGGGTAAAAATCACTCGCAGGGCGAAAAATTGTGGCAATTTTGTGAACTTTTGGGATAAAATAAGTGTTTTTGGGGGATTTCTGGTCATTTCTTGAACATGATTAACATAACGACTCTGCAGACCACGACCCCTTACCCCCTAAATAGTAGATGTCATATGCGGACGCTCCCTATTAGTTGGTAGTGAAAAATTATATCCACTTGAAAATACACTACATGTATTAGCACATGTAGTACTCCCGCGAATATTTGATGTTAAGGTGAATTGTAGAATCTAGAGAATAGAGTTGTGAACGTGACTGAACACTGAAGTATAATTTAATTGATAATAATTTATTGGTGATTAAAGTAACTAGAATATTATATAGTTTGTACATAAGCTGAAATTATGTCTGTCTTTAGACCGAATTTATTTAAAAATTGTGTAGCAATAGTTACAGGAGGAGGTACGGGAATCGGAAGAGCAATTTCATATGAACTAATACATTTGGGTAAAAACAACTAACTAATAGAAGAGTTTCCATTGATACCTCGGATGGTTCCCGCGCTGTAAGCATTGCATTCAGAGTTTTGAAGGCATCCAAATACCAGACTCAGCATTCCTACGCTGTGTCTGGTAGTCGGATGCCTTCAAAACTCTCCATACAATTGTTACAGCGCTGGAACTATCCGAGGTACCAATGGAAACTCTTCTATCAAATAATTATTAATTCGGATTTATTATTCCCTAGACATAAGAGCTTGCCACTGTTTAGTTATACAATGCAAATTCCAGTAAATTGCGAGGTGCTCTTATATTATATACATTCTACCGACTTTTTTTGACTTGTGGCCTACATTAACATTCATTAACATGTTTGCTTTATTTTTAGGAGCCAAAGTTGTGATAGCATCTAGAAGTGCAGAAAAATTGCAAAAGGCAACTGAAGAGTTTTCAAAAATTGATTCCGATGGAGAAGTAACGGCATTTACATGTAATATTCGGAAAGAAGACGAAGTCAAGTATGTTGCACTTAAACACACTTACTAAGTAGCAAAGCTAGGAAAACCAAATGCCAAAAACTTTGAAATAAACAAGCAATGATCTCTAAATTACTAACGATAAGTTTACAAAAATAAGCACTAATATTTTTCAAAATAAGTAACTATATAGTACTAAAAATTTCAGAATAAACACTAAATATCATTTAATTGAATTCAGCCACACAAAATGCACCAAATGATGAAAATCAATATTTTAAAATTGGGTCATATTATTTTTCTACCAGATACCGCGAATAATAGTATATATATAGTATTCAATTTTTTACGATTTTTAAATCAGAACCTCAGATATTACGAAAATTGTGATCAAAATTATTTGAGCTTTTTGACATTGGTAGGAAAAAATGTCAACGACAATATGGAATGCTGGTTTCAATTACATGACATGTTTATTCACGAAGCAGTGGTTTCGTGAATAAACATACAAAATTAGCACTTCACTTTACACACTACAACAAAGAGCGTGATCCAGAGAACGTATAGCACGAGGTCAATATTATACACGACATCAATCACTCTTCGTATTCCATTCACATGGGCAGAGTGAAAGCCTAAACATAGAAGTGACAAAAATTGATGTTCATTGATTGATTAATGAAACACGCCAATCGATATGTTATACGTTTACCTTGTTCCATACGTTCTCTGACATGAACTATCTAATCTTCACTAAACTAAAACGGAGTGTGACTAGACTTTGACAACTCTGCGCTGAGTAAGCATAATTTCCTTGAGCTTTGCTAATTATCTAATATCTATTTATAATAAGTCTGGAAATGTTCAAACCGGTATAGGTATACCTATAGTATATTTATTTTATTTATATTTATGAACCCAGTAATATTAGAATTGTTTTTTTTATAAACTGATATCTTTTTAATTTAATTCTATATTTACAGATCTTTGATTGAAAATACTCTAAAGAAATACCACAAAATAGATTTTCTTGTAAACAACGGAGGTGGTCAATTTCCGTCCCCTGTCGGGGATATATCATTGAAGGGTTGGCATGCTGTGATAGAAACAAATTTAACTGGGACGTTTTTGACCAGTCGAGAAGGTATTTTGAATTTTAACAAGTATACACCTCTCGAGAGTCGTATATGTACAATATTTGAACAATGACACTGTGATTACGCTATATTATAATCGCTTAAAGCGCTGTGGAAAAAACACATTTAGTTTAAGTGATAGTGTGTATTCCTTGTTTAACTTCAGAGCAAATATTGGTTTTATCTCCTAAAATAATTATTCAATATACATGTATCATGTTTTCAGCCAAAAGGCTTTAATTAAGCGCATGTAATATGCATAATCGCAATATGTCATTGCTTGTTGTTAAGTTGTCCGATAACTCCGATAGACCCCATTTTTGAACTTGACCTTTGTCGTACATCCTAGACCCAACTGCGAAGTTTGAAAGATTTGCGTGAATTATTTCTTGAGTTATCATTAAAAATATAACACAGAGATTGATTCTGCTTTTTATTTTCCCACTGTACTTGCCACATTATTCCATGAAAAAAATGCTATAATTTATGATATTTAGATTCAGGTAAATGACTGTTTTATTAGCCCAAGAAGTTTTATTCTTTTCTTATCATGTTTATAGTTTTATGTATCCTGCATTTTAAGCACACAATATTTTCTCGAATTGAATTGTTTACTTTTGTCTAGTAATAACATGCTTCTTTTTTATTTCTCACAGTGTACAACCAATGGTTCAGTGAACATGGGGGTGTTATTGTAAATATTATTGCTGACATGTGGCGAGGATTTCCACTGATGAGCCACACAGGGGCTGCAAGAGCTGGAGTTCTCAATTTGACAAAGGTGAAAATAATACAGATGAATGTGTTTATTGCCCTCCCAGCGTAACTTTGGTCTTATCTTTGATTGAGATCTAACCAGTGTAGGATAGGAAAACGTGCTTGCTCTGCATGTTTGTCCAGTGCGTTTGAGCTCGGTCAACCATGACCGTCTATTGTTAATGTGCACTCAACCGTGGCGCCTAATTGATTGATATACCTATAGATGGGCTTGGGTATATAGTGATATACTGTAGACTAAAGTTACATAATATTAACAGTACATAGCCGTATTCAGGGGGGTGGCAAGGGGGCTATAGTCTCCCCAGAAATCCTACAAAGAGGTTATTTTGCCCTAAAAGGGCAAAAAAGCACAAAATTATTCGCGGGACATGCGAATTTGGTGCATTTTTGGTTGATTTTGGCCTGACATTTTTCGCGCGATTATTGATACAAAAGTACCTCATCATTGGATTTTGCCATCCGCGAAATCTATTTCTGGATACGGCCGTGCGTGCAAATACACATCTAAATAATAAGTTTGCAAAAATCGATTTACGTAGATATAACTTCACAAAAAAATATTCATCTAGGAAAGAAAAGTTTATGTCTTGGTCAGGGCCGTACCCAGGATTTCTCTTTGGGGGAGGCTAGCTGGAAATGCATAGCAAAATTTTATTACCCATATGAAAT
>JAQFYB010004672.1:0-15694 GCA_034694085.1 Pogonognathellus longicornis
TGTACCTTTTTTCGAACATATTAGGTACATATTTGAGGTTTTTAAAAAAATATTTTTCCGATCCCTGCTTATAAGTAATAATAGCGGAAATATTTGCTAGAAATGTCTGCACGGTTAAAAGCAAAAAAGTAATATTGTACATTTGAGTTTAAAAGAAAATGTAGAAAAGAGAGGGAGAATAAACATTGATACCTAGTAAGACCATGTGCTAACTATAATTATGTTCAGTGCTATTGCTGTCAAGTATTAATCCAATGTAATGGGGATTACAATTATTTATTAACAAAGAGAGTGCTCAATAATCATTTATTTTTATTTACTCCCATAAATATGAAAATATTTATCTAAGAACATGAAATTGATATCGTTTTTCTGTATAAGCAGTGACGGAGTAAAAGTTTATCTTTGAAGCATTCCTTCATTTTCATGCTCAAATGTTTCAGTGTACAAAACTGAAAGGATACTTTGAAATATAAACTTCAGGAAAAGTTGCGATAGGGTTTATAAGACTAGTTCGAATTAATATTACATAGACAGTCATAGTAAATAAGTGTAATTGACCTTTATTAATTTAATTTGCTTTCTCTCCCCCACTGGAATTATTTTTTATGTAACTGCTGTCATAGTGGGAATTAATTTACAGGAAGGAATAATGACAACACAATATTATAACCATGACGTGTGAAATTTGGAGAAATGTTATTAAAACTTTGTGCGTGTCTCAATTAGACTTTATAGAGGATTAATAGAGTGTAGGATGGAATATCCAAATGTATTGCTTTTAGAATTGGATGAAGTGTAGGAGCGCAACTGGTGACATGGCAGAAACACTAATGTTAAGTAAGAAGGAGAGGAAGGGGGGAGGATGGTCTTCTGCGAGGAGTAACTTGTGATTTGTAATCAAACGCTTTCTCTCTTTCTCTTATCGACTAGTATCCCTGTGTTCCGTTTTGTATAGTTGGTGTGGTGGAAGTGGAACTACAGGGCTAGTGTGGAGATTGAGATTGTTGGAAAAGTTGAGAATTTGTGAAAATGGGGAAAGTAGTGTCTTGTTGAAGAGAAAGTGACAGAGGGAAAGTGTAGAAAAGCGAAGGACACAAAAGTCAAGTGTGAGCTGTGAAGACTGTCGTGGGAATTGGGAAAAGGAAATTGAGAGACACAGAGTTTAGTACTTGGTTTCATCTGCCTGTTCTGGTCTCCACTCTTTAGGGCTCTGTGTGTAAACTGGCTGTGTTTCTCCGTGTAGATGTACTGTGATTGGAAAGAGTGTGTTTCCTTTATATATTATGTATGTATTTACCTCTGCTGTTGCTAAGAAATAGCGACTCGTTCGTGTGGTGTGAATTGGAATGGAATGTATAAAATATTTATCTACTGGTGCTCTGCCGATAAAATATTAACTGCAATAAGGGAAACAAGTGGAAATTGTCTGATGGCCTCCTTGTGTCCTCATAAAAACAACACCAGCACAAAAAGCGCATAGAAAACTTAGTCAACCGGGCACACACAAATAAAATTATATGTCTTCATATAAATTACTACAACAACACACTTCTATAAAAGATTTTCATGTGCACAGCCATATTCTGTTTGGGCTTACACCCATAGAGACACGCGTATAAAATATATTCATCTGATTTTTTAGCAGGAGTAGTGTATTATTATACGGGGAGGACAATTGAATTGCATAAGGAATTCTAAACGAGTGGCTGTGCCGTACATATAAAATAATACACGTATTGTTCATATGGGTCGGACATGGCTGCATTTCTTTGTGTTTTGTGCTGATGTTCCGATGATTCTCTCTTCTTGTTCTTATTTTTGTCGCCTTTCGTTTCCTTGAACAATAATGCAATATACAATTGTCTGTGTACAGGCAGAGCAGCGGTATAATACACTCAATAATTCTTGTGTAGATACAGTCTGTATACAGATATAGGAGAGAGGAATTGATAATGGGCGAGAGTTTGTTTTTGGTGGTGGTGTGTTGGTTATTGGCCCCGACTGAGCTACTTGTCCTCCTTTCTCGATTACCATTCTCTCTTTCTCTCTGGCTCCTTTTCTTTAGAAACTTGTGTTGTGTTTGCCTGTAAATACTCCCTGTCTCCTTGTTTTACGTTCTTTCTCTTTGTTGCTCCCGTTTTGAATGGATGTAGGTATCTGAGAGACGGAAGAGAGGAGAAAGAGCGAGATGTGTTGCCTATGCCGTACAGATGCATTGTATCGACATGACGCAATTGACAAGGAATGGAAATTGAGAGGGGAAATGCGATTATCGTCATTGTAATAAAAGTTTGTTTTGTTTGGATCTGCTCCGCTTGCCGCATCGTGTGGGAATATTACTACTCTCAAACTTCTACGTCTTACATATATATGCGTCTGTGTAGTGTAGAGGCTCTGCATATGAATAAAAGGCTAGGTTGGAAATAAATGCTGTAGCCTGAAAGAAGAGGAGCAGCGGAGGAGGCAGACGACAAAATAATAAGAGTGCGGAGTTGAAGTCTTTGCATGGGTCGAAGACGACAGTCTTTGCCGAAATGAATGTGAAAGTGAAAGGAAAATGAATATGGATCCTAGTGGATAAAATTATTATTTTGCATGTGAGATTATAGCAGTAGTAATAATATTGCTACACACAAACGAAAGAGAGCTATAATAATCTGTGTATAGGGATATGTTACAGGCAGAGAATAAGAGGAGCTTTTTGAATGCACAACAACAGTCAACTAAATCTCATTAAAACATTTTCCAAGATAAGCAAATAAGATTGTGTGTGTTCGTTGGAAAATAAATAATTCTTTACAGCTGTGTTTATGATTTTCTCAAAGAGAGAGAGAAAGAGAAAGTAGCAAACGATCTCAACTCTACTCTAAGTAGCTAACAGCAAACCTATCAAACCCCCATACCATACACTCTTTCCCTATGTTCCAATAAGCTCCCTCACATTTTAGCTATAAGCACACACTATGTCAGAGTAGCAGTGTAGTATCCAGGGAGTGTGCAGAGAAGGGTGCACAAAAACAGTCAACAAACAGGTTTGCCTAATAACAAACTATTCACACTCTTTACAGAAAAGGCTGTGCTCAAGTTCAATGAACACAATTATAAATATGGAGTAAACCAACTTGTGGGTGTACAAAAATGGGTACAAAATCACTGACAAAACTGACAAATTATTGTTCCTGAAAAAAATCCAACTAGATATTTTATTTGTTTTGCGGTACAAATAATGATCTTTTGAAACAGAAATTAATTTTGCTACAACTGTTATAAAATACAAATCTAAAATTTTAATTATAAAGTTACAAAATACAATTGCTTCTAGACAGGATTTTATAAATTTGCAAAATCTTAAATGTCATTAATTTACAAAATAATAAATTGTTGTTGCCTTTATAGATGAACAAAATTTAAGGATATTCCAAACTGTTGTCGTTTATTTTTTCTAAAAACTTCTGAATTTATGGCAGTAATTTGTTGTTATTCACGCGGGCAATTTGGACTTGCTGAAATTTGTAACAGTTTTTCGTAGTTTTCTACACATGTAATAATGTGTCACCAAATAAACATTTTCTTCTTCGCCCTTTCATTAAATTAAAGTCGTAAACATTTTGTGGTTACTGCCCTGTTTGTAGTGTATGAGGCGAAGAGCAGTATGCTTGGTTCAGTAGAATGTAGAAGGAAGGCTAACATTTACGGTATTTAGGAATTAGTATTAAAGTGAGAGAGAAAGAAAGTATTGGCGGCGGTGCTATGAGAAATAAAAGGCGGCTATTGAGAGACAGTGACGGGTGGAAGAAGGAGCTTGTCCTTTGTGTTGTTTCTTTGGCCAGGACAGAGGACACGCCACTTCTCCCCCACCACCATCGCCACTGTTCATATACTTTCATTTCATTTCATCGTATGATGATGGGAATGGCATATTGGATGTTAGCCTCCTCGTTTCCATACGATGACTAGTAAAATATGATCCTTTATGTATATATTTTCTTTTATGACCCCAAGCTCTTCCTACAACACAATAACACACAATGTGTCTACTCTCCTAACTTAAAACCATTATATACTTACTGTGGCTATATTTTTCACAAATACGCTACAGTGCACGCGGGTGTTGCTGGGTTCTGCACACAGTTCACGTTGAAACAAAAAGGAGTGCTCATAACTATTACTCGTGGATTTATACTTTCACCGTCATCAACAAAGACATCACATAGAATCATCGCAACTACTTCAATCCGCGTCGCTCCTCTTCCTCTACAAGTGAAACCTTTTATTCTAATCCTTTAAAAACTTTCTCCAATCTCTGCCCGCCCGAGAACTCAGCCTCTTACTATAAACCTATTAGAGGTGAGCACGAACCCAAAAGGTTCGGTCGTCGATTCAATTCCGCTTTTTTGCTACATAAACCAAATAAACATTTTGAGACATGTCCCGAACCGAATCCCAACCACAACGGAGCATAAAACAATGGGGCTCTTCAAATGCTCCAGGTTAAAGCCGGGTAACTGGTTAAAATCTGTTAAAAAGTTAAAAGTTAAGCGACGAATAAAGGCGCGAAAGTCAAATCTCCTACTCCAATACACTAGAGTGTAATTTACACCGGGTTAAGATTTTAACTCGCCTGGACCCTAGTATAAGTTGAGTTAAACGCTATGAAGCTGGTGGAAATCACCAAGCAGTATTTCTGGATCGTTCAAATTCGCAATAAATTCTTAACTCGCAGAAATTTAACAGATTTTCCCTCGGAGCATTTGAAGAGCCCCAATATTTTGTCTTAAATCTAGCCTGTAACTCCACCAATGTGAGTAGCACTACATATACTCAATGTTTTTCTTTACAGAAAATGAAATAAACGCAGAGTTTGTAATTGTAAAGATTAGTAATGTACTTATTATTAGATTTCGTGATGTATAAATCCAATTATCGCATTTTTTATATCCTGATACTAATTTTACCAAATTCTGCGTCATGTTTGATCGAGGAACATAGAAACCAGCCAAAGATTTATTTAAATAACCCCCGAACTTGGACTGAACATTTATATTCATGATATTCATGAATGATCTCATCACATCCGGACACACCCGAACTGAACAGGAAATGTTTTGGAACGAACCGAACCTGAATATAAAAAACCTGTTCGGTCGCACCTCTAAAAGGTAGTACTGAACTTATATGACTAACATGCACAGATGTATTTATCTGAGCACTGTATCTGCTTATAAGTTTATAGATATGAAGAAAAACATATTTTAGTATGACACAATACAAACAAGTATCACTCCTGTGCTTTGTTTTTACATAAACTTCTCTTTGTCGTTGTCACCACCCGCTGTATTCTCACATACACAAGAAATACTTACTAACTTTTACGTATAGCACAAATCTCACCAGACAATGCGGGATATACCAGGAGTAGGTTAGAATTCATTTGGTTATGTAATGAATCACACTGTTCAATATTCATACAGAAATACTAACAATAAGCTTATTTACAAAGTTTTGAAACTTCTTTAAAATATTTTGCCCACTGTTGTTAAACACTAAACAAAGCTTTCACCAGGCTACCAGGTTTCTCTTGGAAGAATTCAGCCGTAAAACGAGATTATGAACATCATTTGGAAAGTGGATATACTTTGAAATAGTATTAGACATAAAAATATATATAAATAGTTTGCACAATGTTTCAATTTCCATTTTCTTGTAAAATTAATTGAAATAATAAAAATTTCATAAGTTTCATTTTAAAAAACATAAAAGCTATAAAATATTTTAATTTTGCATTTTTTGCAATTATTGTGATATTTATTTTGCAATGAAAAAATTTGAAAGCGGTTCATCTATTTTTCTAAAAAACCGAATATATAGCTGATTATTTACACCAAACTTAAATAAGGTACACAATTCAAAAATAAAGCTATCCAAACAGCTGTATTTGCATTTTGAGCCCATATTGTAATTTTAAAGCTTTAAGGTAATAGGTGCCTCGTAGATAATTTCTAATGAGTTTTTAATCCGTTTTGAATTGCTCTAAATTTGCAAGTTATATTCTTAGTTTGGTCAGCATGATAGGCAAAGAGAAAGCGTGCATGGAAGAGATCTTTGGATTGCTTCGCATAAGTTCATTGTACAGTAATGCAAGAACCCAACAACTGCAGAAACGTAACCCCAAGGTTTATTTTGTTTGACCTCCTTCTCATCTCAAATAGTTCAGACACGAAACAACTAACAATAAGTTGGAGTCACCGTTTCATATACCTACTTTACATTTTACAAGAAATAGTTGAGAATACTGCAGGTATGTATATATACTGTGTAATAGCACCTCGCTCAATATGTATACAAAACTCAGGTATTATACAAATGTATTATCTGTAGTCTAAAGCTAACCAATAATGAATGCAGGGGAATTCTAAAGTAAAAGAGAGGGAGAAATTTCTCCCACTCACTTCTGCTACTGCGGCTTCATCACTTATTAAAAAGAGAGCTTTGTATCAAATAAATCGAAACTCCACAGAAACACAAAAGTAATGTCACTTTTTAAGTCTCTCGATCTTTAATTGCATGTTAAAAATAAACTAATCCCTTCACAAGACTGTTATAATATTGTTAATAGGTCGGAAGTAAATAATTCTAAAATTTCCTGATTCTAGAGAAAGTTCATTGAGTCAAAAATTCATAAAATGTGTGCAAATGCATGGATTTTCCAAAAAGCGATTTAAATCCAAAATAAAAATAAAAATGAAGGTTATTTTCCCTTAAACGGTAGGTATGCTTATATTTACTTAGAATTCACACAGTAGTGTAATATCAAAATTAATACAGGGGACAACTTAAGGTTTCCTTTAGAGTCTACTTACCACAAGACATGGTATTTCAAATCCAAAAACCAATGATATTTGTTGGGTGATTGAGTAATTTTGGTGGATAAAGTGGGATCAAATGCTGTGCAGCGTCTCAATTCATTTGGGTGGTCATAGAAGACAAAGCACACATTGAGCCTCAATAACGTCATGTTTACGGTGTGTGGATTTGATTGTGGGTGGTGGTGGTGGCGTGTGAATTAGATCGAGGAACATTAACACAGCCAACTCTCTTGAAAAAGACGATTTTTGAGAGTGTGAACTCAGTTCTTTAAGGAGTTTATCCTTACAGAACGTGAAGGTCTATTTAATTTATCCTTCCCAGTATGCCATGCACTCCGCCACTAAACAGGGGACGTCATGACAAATATGTACCAACTACCAACAAATCATATTTCAAAAAATGTAACGGTTTTACTATTTCGGGTAATAACTAAATATACCCAGGCAATACATTCAAATTTTTACTAGTAATAATATAAGTATATTTTATTGTAGACGCAATTTAAATTTGTATTACTGACTTAGGTAATTAGTATAAGCACTCAAATTTTGAATTTAAAATTGCAGTTTCTAAAGCCCTTCATATAAAGACAAAACCTTAGCGCAATTGTTAATATTTGAACATTAATTGACTTTTGCAGTTGATTGACAGAAATTTGTGATTCTGTATTTAAGTGGGAGATTGTACTAGTGTCAGCTCCTCTTGAGCGAGCATGCACTTGCAATGACAATGAGTAGAAAAGGGACAGCATGTAATCCTGTGTGGCACTAGTGCTGGTAACTCTGCTACAATGTGATTCATGGATTGGCGTCGTAAAGCTAAGTATAGAAGAGCAATGGACGGGTTGGGTGTGTGAAGGACCCGCATTCTGCTCACGTATCAACTCAATCATCTCAACGGAATGGAACCCAATGCAATGCAATGTGGGGGTAAAAAGTCAGCAATCTTTCTGTCGTCGTCCGCCTCGCTTTTTCTTTGTCATCGTTGCGTAACGTGTGATCAAAACCATCGGACCACCGCCAGAACATCGCCTCCGTCACACACCGCTCTTGCATCACCCAACCCCAACACAACACTCCTTTCGGGCCCTGCATTCTTCACGACTTATAATATCCTTCACTTTCACTTCAATGCTTTCACAATTGACACACACTCACACACATTCCACGCCAATGCAGTCAACTAAAAATAACAAGTCCCCACTCTTCTCTTTTCGGCTAAATAATTCACATTCGCTAAAAACGCCTTAGAAAGAACTACAGTCTCATTCCCTCTTTCATAAGAATATTCTTAAACCATTTTTTCACATCAAGTTTTTATAATTGCAATGCTTTAAAATCCATGTCCTCTTAAAGGTTACGATTCTTTTCAATCTAAATAAAAATTTAGAACACTCTAGTAAAGGAATGTTTTACTGGAGTAGGTACATACTTCAAGTTCTTATCAAATGTGGACAAAAATATTTGTAATAAATTTTGCACTCATTTAATTAAAGTTGGAGGATTGACCTCGAGTTTCCATGTACATTTTTCAATGACACTTAAAACATTGTTATATAAAACTCAAAATTGTAGACAAAATTGTTTCCAGTTTATTTAATATAAATGTATAAATATATATACATACGGCATATATATTGCATAACCTTATGCCACAAGGTGTATCTATTTAGTTTAAACCACTTCATTTCAGAAAATTATTTGTTGCGACATTCTTTGCAGCAGTATTGGATTTTTCCATGCAAGGAGCATTCAACGTAGCATCTCTGTTTATAAATTTCATATAATGTAAAAGTGCGAAGGAGGAAAAAGGTTGGGGCTCATAATTTTAAAAGAGGTTTTCGTATGTCAGTCAGAATGCGGCGGTAGACTACATGCAGTAGGCTCAAAAGATAGAAATCACATTTCCGTTTTCGGAATCCACGAGACGAGACCATCCAAATACTAGAAGTTGGGAAAGAAAAAATGCTGCTGTTGCTTCATGGTTTTCCAAGAAAGAACATTGAACATGTATAAGGCGCTCTCAGGATCCATAAACATGAAAAATCTCATTTAACTGGACTGACCTCGACGGAAATGTTTGTCGCTACAAACACCATATATTACATTGTAATAATCTATTACTGTAAGTAAGTAATCATATAAATTGAGGGGCAAGTATACTTTTAACCTAACATACCTACTATATTTATGAATATAGTACCTAAAGTGTACATACAGGGTGCCACATAACTAACAACTAAGAGAGTTTCGGTTATTATAGCTTTAAATTTCTATTTTTTTAGAAACGACTCAATGTTTTTCAAGATCTTGAAAATATACAGATAGTATTTTTAATGCTAAAAAACTGAAGTCCATCATAATTAACAAATACAAATTTGGGGTTGTAAAAAAATTGATAGACTCCGTAATAAAAAACATATTAAATACCCCTGATATTTTTGGGATAAGATAAGGAGATTAAAATATTGCTGTCTGTACATAATGCATACGTAGCTTTGTATTAGTAAAATATATTTCTCATAATGCCAAGTTTATAATTTGCTATATCTTGCTAGTTGCATTAGGTCTATAGTAAACAGATACCTAATACATAACATCCGTGTACTCCTCAAATTATGGCACACACAGCAGTACACAAATAGAATGTATATATGTACAAGTACGTGTATACATGTAATAGTATGAGTATGTGTGTGTGTGCGATGAAAGGAGATAAGGGTTAAAGAACGATAATATGAATATTATGTGCACATGAAGAGAAATAGATAGAGATTGTGAGAAAGGTTTAAAATATGGCAGTAACACAGGGAGAATGGGAGCAAGTGCCTCGTATGTCCATTACAAGCACATCTCCATAAATTTTGATATTAGGTGGAGAATTTGAGGGAATGGCCGTTTAAGGACAGAGGTTATAGAGAGCTGGAGCTTATGGAAGACTGTTGGGGAAATATCTTGACTAAGTAAGTATAAATGAAGACTTATGTGTGTATAGAAGGAACCAAGGGATGATGGAACTATTTGAGACTCCTACTGCCCATCCCATTCTTCTTCTTCTTCGCTATCTGACTGTCCATATAAATATTGCAGTTCGTCTATAGCTCGTTCTGTGTTGAACTGTGAAATAAAGTTGGGTCGACTCGAATATATGTGAACCAACATCCGGAGTTGTTACGAAACTACAATGCGCTTCATTAGGTTAAAACCCCGCGTATGAATTGCCGATATATCCGCCGAGCCGACTTTACTCGCTAACTGACTCACAGTGACTTGACTGCCTAAGTCAGCTCAAGGAAAGTCGACTCGGCTCAAAAACTGCTACTCTCGCTCTCTTTGACGGCACAACGTCTATCCCATCTCTCTGCACCCTTCTCCCTTGCACTCCTATACCACCAACAAAATAAACGCAAAGGAAAACTGTTTGTGTGTTGGAGAGGAATACATCACAAGCAATGTACAAACAAAACTACTACTCCATTTTCTCTCCTACAGATAAAATATTACAGACTCTAGATGTTGTGTCAAAATTCTGCATGTAATACACACAATCTCTTATACATTATGAAATACATGTACAGTGTGTACCATCACAAGATATACTTTAACCATATCTACTTTGCTAAATACTACAAAAGCATGCAAAGGAAATGCTCTTGCAGCATACGTTTATAATATGCAGATGATAGTGTACGTGTTTCAACTAGAGCTTATACACGTGTTTGTATATTATGGAGCAAAGAGTGTGCTACACTACAAAGGCCGAGAACAGAAGATGAGACTGTTATGTCAATCTCACGAAAAGCTTTTACTTTTAGTCGAATTATGAATTAGCACAGGGACTTGGTTCCTGCTTCTCTTCAAATATACCTCAATCTATCTCCATCCTACATCTACACTTTTCTGCTTAACTAACCTATAGCTATTCCGCTACACACGCCTACTGCATATTATATACATGCAATTAGTAATACATATCTGCACGAATAAATATAATGTGCATCCTATGCTTCTGCAGGACATAAGTTAAATACAATAATAGAGATGTCATAAAGATTCTTCAACTTAATCGCCAAAATAAATTTGTTCATATAGGACTTATAAAAATATCAAACAAGGAAACAAGTGCTGAAATTTTGTTCCCAAATTCAGCAAAAGTTTCAAGAAAAGTTCAGTGGTAAATCAATAATCAGTTAGCTTGTAAATAAATTGAATCAATTCATGAATTTTCAGTAAAAGTCATTTCGTGACTTCATTAGAATTTGTTTTTACTTTCTTACATGTTTTGAGTATTTTTCCATGTACCTACACAATAATTGTATTAATTTTTCAATGAAATTATTAGCATGCTGTAATAAGGACAGAATGGAATGGCGACTACAACGAAAATGTTTAGAAAGGAAGAAGAATCGAAAGGAAAGTGAGTGAAGGTTTCTGTCTTTCTCTTCCTGCCACTTACATCCTTTTGTGTTCTTCTTTATTCCTTAAATATACATTAGCAATGCCAGTATAATATTAAGCGATTTACCTGCCTCCACCAGGAAATTCAATCATAAGCCATAATTTTAATTGAAACCTTCGTTGTTTATTGGACAAAAGGGAAAACAGGATGAGACTGCCGTGGATTCTTAGTAAAATTATTATTATTTTATTACTCGTGCAAATAGCTTTGGAATGGAATGGTAGGAGAGTAGCATAACAGTGATGAATATAGGGAGTTGATATGAGATCTGAGTGCGGAGTTGTTGCTTTAGATGGCTGGGTGGTGAGTGGTGGTGCGGCGTGGTGGAGACGGAGTGCACGGTGGCACAGGAACAGTGGGGAAAACAAAGGAAAAGCAACGAGGAAAATGGAAAAGACAGGAACAACTTGTCACGGGGAAATCTAATCTCATTACTTTAATGCTCTCTTGTTCTCCTCCACTCCAAAGTCAACTTTACTTTGTCCTCCTACTCAACTTTCCTCAACATGGGACACTTTCTGTCCATGCCGGACCACAATTCGAACAAACTCCAAATCCATACCAACTCTTTCTCCGTCAACACCAATGAGACCAATGCAAAATACAAATGCCTTCGGAGTGTTCTGTTTCCTGCCGGTGCATGCACAGGTACATATTGCATATTATGGAAATACCATATACCCATAACCTCGTTGGCTGGACGCATTTTTTGCTAGGATTTTCGACAGGGTCGATTTTACAACTTCCACTTACAGTTCTACCATTATAATCTCATCAACACTTTTCATTAAATACAGCCACTCGATAATACTAGTAATATAAAAATAGTTGTGAAACAGCCAATAATGTTGGGTTTTAGATTAATCGAATATAGCTGTATTCGTACATTCAAGAATAATTAAATAACCGATAAACGCACACAAGACTCTGTGATGTTATTTTATATCCGTAGTCTTAGGCTTTTTTAAAATGGTATTCTACCCTAGAAATTCAATCAAATAATCTAAGAAATATTGCAAAAGTATTTTGGTTACACTGTCAGCATCTAACAATAAGTTGAAATGGCTGCCGACATAATTACTGAATGTAAGAAAGAACCCTGCCACCATTCTCCATCTTATTGTTAGTTTTCAAAAAATAATGTTCCTTATCATACATTTCACCTTCCAACAAATTAAAATATTAATACATTTTTAATATTTCTCTTATTTTCACCAATTTTACAACTCTCCCGAACCACCTAATTTGAATTAACGATTTTATTCTATTCGGTAGGTATTGTCATTTAACCTGGGTTTAATGAAGTGTAAATTAAATAATAAAAAATATCTAACCAGGGGCGTAGCCAGGATTTGGTTTGGGGGGGCAAACTCAAAACATGAAGTATATATGTACTCATTTTCGCGAGAAGAGCGAAAAATTTGAGCAAATTTCTGCAAAAATGAACTTAAAATTGACGCGTAGCGCGAAAAATTTTGCGATTTTTTGCCCTTTCAGGCCAAAAAACCCTATTTTTTCCAGATTTCGGGGGGGGGCAATTTCCGCCTCGCTCCCCTGTCTACGCCAGTGTATGCAACATAATACTTACCCAATACTTATATTCAAAAAAATGGTATCTATTATGCATAGTACGTATGAATGATTCTGTTCTGCTACAAAGGATCAGTGATGTTAGTTATGATGAAAAATATTCTGTGCTTCAATAGCTACTCCAATGAAATGTGGGAGTTGTTGACTATGACTGTATTATTGTAACAAGCAATTCAACACTTGTTTGACACCGCCAAGTGTGTTGATGTAAAAGAGGACTGCTATTCGCCTTACAATTAGAGGAAAATGGTAGGATATTAAGAATATTAGCTTCATAGAGTTGAATGATGCGTTACTTCTTGACTTTACGACTTTGCGTATAACTATTGCTTGTGGATGGCAGAAACTGTTCAAACTCAACACATTTGTAGGTAGTACTAAAGCATCTAGCCCAACCCGTAACCCTAGGTTGGTCAAACCCTATGAGGTTAGGGTTGGGTTCGGGTAATGCAATTACCAATGTCAACGGTTTGGGGTCGGGTTGGGTCGAGGTAAAAATATTGTTGGGTTGGGTTGGATTGAGAAAAATTTTGTTCGGGCTGGAAAAGCGTTACAAAAATTTGAATTTACACGATATTGTACTTCAAATCAGTAATTAAAACCTGTTTTTGGGATTTATTTCAGGGAATTAAGTACAAAACTAGTGTTTAAAATTGTATTATATGCATTCAATGTAAAGATATCTTTAAATATGACAAAAAGTGACTAGGATTATAGAATGTTAAAGAACATACTAAATAGCAGTGCGCAAAAACAATTCCTGTAAATCTGGTTGGGTTTGGTTTCTTAAAATTGGGTCAGGATTGGGTGGGGTTGAATAAAAGATAGAATAGAAGGGTTAGGGCTAGGTTGGGTTGCCATGGTCGAGGATAGGAGCCAGATAGGGTTGGACTGGAGAAAGTCGACCCTCTAAACGCTCTAGTTGGTAGTGTAGTAGTAGTGTTACACTTCACATAATATCTGTGTATAATGTATGTGGAGTAGTGTGGGGTATATTTATACGCCGTAAATGTAACAAGTTCACATAGAAAATTGAGTCTAATTACAACATGATTGTAGCACAACATACATATTACTTTCGTCGTAGCCGTCACAGTTAATGTGCTTGTGGTCTCCTGTGGCTTTAACGAACACTAACACTGTAACAGTCCAAATTACAACGTTGTCGGAAATAGCTTCACCTTCAGTACAGATATAGGAAGGTTGGTTGTGATCACATAAGCATAATAAGAGTAGGCCGTTTGTCGACTCAGCACAGCACCCAAAATAACTATCCGTATCCATCCATCCACCACCAGAAACAAACAACCCACCTAATATCAAATGTATGTACAACAGACATCTCTCTCAATGACTCCACAAAGGAATACTCCACTTTCACTGTATCAACACAATTAGCCACTACTATCATCCCAGCAATTTCAAAAACACACACAAGGACAATAACATTAACCAAAATTTTAAATGTCTGAAAATGTCAAATTTCAATTATTCAAAAGCTTGCCTGCATATATTATGTAATATAGTATTTGTACAGCATTATTTGCTTAATATAATATACATACCTAGTACTACTTTAAATACGTTATAAAATTATATTTAAAAAATAAACCTAAAATAAGTAAAAATTGAAAATATATGAAGCTATACATTCTTATTTTGTAAATATCTAAATAGACTTCGGGTGTTTATTTAGATGTAAAAAATTAAAACTACAACTTATTTAAAAATCAATGAGAATAAAGTTTTTTAGATTTTTTAAGCATTTGAAACTGGATTTCAATTGTGATTTCAAAAGGAGTGGCTACGTCTGGCAACTGAGGCTGGTTATGCAAACCCAAATGTTGACTATGGAAGACGGTTTGTTGTTTATTGGGAATAACACTAAAGATTGTGTTAGGAAAAGAGCTATGGGACATGGGAGCATATAGTGCACTTTTTAAGCCTTGATTCCATTATTCTCATTCCAGTCGTATGGCTTGGCATTATTAGTGTTTTGTTGTATGTAAAACGTAGATTGTATATAGGTAGTCATTTAGTGTGTTAGGGAGGTGATTGGTGGTTGGTGGAAGAGAGAAACCATTAGGGCTGACAGGCAATAAGAGCTGTTGCAATTAAATATTATGCAATTGCCACCACAAGACACTTGAGTGAAGTATATCTCCTCAGCTCTTTTCCTCCAGTTATTCCTCCACACATTATTTACTCTTACAAGCTCTTAGTTCTATCTCACACTAAGCAAAGGCGCATATTGCAAGAAAGGAATTAGGGCCACAGTTGCCATAGGCCGAAAGACTTGTCTTGTGGTGAAATACCTGTGTCATGAAATGATACACGAATTCGTATCATTCTTGCGTGTCGCAGTTATAGTCGGAGGAGATGTCGCTATTTGTGTGAGATGAATATACAACGGAGTGCTTTGTGCACTTACACAGGAGATAAACAGTCATAATGTCGGTGTAGCTCTTTCAGCGTATAGTCTTATGTCTTATGAAAGCAAGGAATAATATAAGGGAAGGACATAATATTTCATGTTTCTGGTGAGAGCGTAGTTGGGCTGTGTTTAGCTTTGGTTTTCATGAACACGTTCAAAGTTCAAAGGCAAGTGTTTGGCGAGAGGGGCAGAGGGAGAAGGGCATGGAGGCAGAGGCGCATGTTGAATGGGAAGATAAGGAGATTAGGCGAAAGCCGATCTTGTACATAAGGGAGCGTGCATATATGACGTCTGCACTTTAGGGGAGGGAGGGGGTATTGGAAAATATGACAAAAACAGACG
>JAQFYB010004673.1:0-15692 GCA_034694085.1 Pogonognathellus longicornis
TAGTGTAGTATGTACGTGTATAGTCCAGTCTGGGAAAACTGCACAGACATACAGACATACAGACATACATTCATACAGACATACAGACAGACAGATCATTTCTAATAGTAGCTGACGCTACTAATAATGTGATGCACGGAATTGTATTTAAGCAGAGAAATTAATACATAATAAATTAGTCTTGATAAAAGCCTCAAACTCTCACTCTCTATCGCTCTCTTTTATTTTATCACAATATTCGTTTATTTACGCTAACTGCGGCTAACAGGGGACATTTGAGTGGAAATGGCAGCAATATTTGGAAAGACAAGGGTTCAATCCACAGCACTTGGAAATTATAATTCTAAATATCGAAATTTTAAGGGTAGTAATTTCAATTTCAAAAGTGTGGGAGAATACGTGGAGAAAGAAGAAATTGATTTTTTAGACCCACGTATATAATCAAAATTTCTAAAAGGACTTTCAAGCGCGCTTCAGAATTTTCTCCTCTTTTTTATGAACCCTTTCAAAATTTTTGAAAGTGTTTCAAAATTGTGTTCTTGTCACAAAGAATGTCAGGCTCAAATTCATGGGATATTATGAGCATACGTAGGAGATTTATTTACTATTGGTTCATTCATTTTGCATCCAACTGTCCTCATACCTCGTATCCCCACCGTTCATGCAAATGATTTTAAACGTCACATGTTTTTCAATAAAAAATTATATTTTTGGAAATTTGGGAATAAATCAATATATTGGGTTTTTAGCAAATATTTGTCAATATTTCGACGTTTTTCAGTAAATATTTGAAATATTTCCATGTTGCTTAAAAAATTCGGACTAAACTGAATAGTTGTAGAATTAAAAACATAAATGTCTCACTTGACTCAATTTTGTACGCTACATGACTGGCGGACAGTATGAAATTATGGGCATATACGATATATCCATCTCAATAGCCCAATTCCTCCAGTGCAGTAGCATTGGGTCTTGGGGCACGTTAGTCTATTTATGGCATCACTACCTCATCTTTTGTTTAACAATTTAATTCTGAAATATTTTTGAAAAAAATTGTATCAAAACCGGGAAAAAACCTTTAAAGGATATACCTAAATCGTGCTACATACATGTTACTTGCCTTGCGTTATCTCAACAGAGTTGCTGAAAATGTTTGATGTTAGGTCATGCATTCCAGAATTGGAAGCTACGTACCAAGTGCTTACTTTTAATTCGATGTTCCCTGATCTTGCGTTACCCCCCCCCCTATGACATACAATAATTCGTTTGGCCATTTGGCTTAATGCCCAAACACGAGTTATGCAAATTATATAGCAAGTGTGACATAATGTGTTCAATCATTTGGAACAACTAACGCACAATGCGTGAAAACAGCCCCGAAACTGCTAAACAATCCTAACGTAATTGATGAATTGTCTTTCATTGAAGCACGTTATACATTTATAGTGGATTTTTTTTTACTTCCACTGCAATAAGAAAACTCGAGTTTACGCGAAACAATCGATATTTTCGACTTTTTTAGTAAATATTTAAGTAAATATTTATCTACTTTTTTAGCAAATACGTAATAAATATAATCCCTGTTTTTAGTAAATAAATATCCTATGTATGATTATGATACATAAAGTAAAATCATTTAAAATGTGGCAATGAGAATATTTCCAAAATGGAGAGTGCTCACATAGCCTTAAACAGACGCGCATAATAAAGTAGCAGTTTGAGTTCACAGAGATGAGGATACATACATACACAGACACATTCAAACGCATTCCTATAAAGTAGCAAACTGCTACTTAATAATGGACAGACCAGCAGTCTCCATAGTTGTAGGTCCCTCTGACAGAACCTACAACGACATTTATGTGACATTGCTTGACAATGACTGACACATATTGGTATGTATGCAAATACAGTATGTAAAGGTTGACATGCACATGTATAACTGCTTCATAAATTATAAAGCATTTTATGTGACATTAGCAACCGACACATTTTGCTCCCTTTTCTATGCCTCAGATGATTGACCGATGCGTTAAATTAATATTTGTGATTCCCGTATGTCCGTTCATTGGGACTACAAATGACGTGGGATTCGATCGGATTTCCTAACGATGATTGACATTTTTTTTATTCTGCACGCATCTAGTCCCTTCTTATAGCAGTCAGTCTCTCAACTTCATTCTAACATGTTGGGACCACTATTGGGACTTCTGTTATTGAGGCAAAATAGCAAATCACCTCAGATTTTCAGGATAGGTGTTTAAAGGTATTAATAGCCTCCCCCTCCCAATCGATTTTTCAGTAGCAGTAGCCCTAGCCCGTGGCTTTTTATATAGGCAATACGGTATATTACGAATTTTTTACTTACGCGTCTGACACACAATTTAACAATCGTTGTTTAAAATTACTTACTATTATGGGGATTTATAAAAAAATGAAATATACAAAATGCTCCTCTTTATTGAGTATACCTATTTGGTGCTTTCTCGAATTTCTTTTTAGTTTACGATTGACCTGGCTGAAAAGTAGTTCGCCAAAATAATCTTAATCAAACTGAAAGAACGTATTCTAAATATATAGAATACAAAATTTAATTTCCATCTGTAGAAAATTGAAAAAGCCCAGCTCGGATGGCAAATCCCTAAAATTATGCTTTTTATACATAGACAGTACAGAAACACACAAGTCCTATTAATTTGTATCGGTGTAGCAGCCTAAAATGTTATCTAGAAATGCAGAGAGTGAGGAGTAACAGCCAATTAATTATACAGTAGAAGCTCGATTATCCGAACAAGCAATGGAAGTTTCGGACTTAAAATCCTTTAGCAAACATTCTTGTCTGTATGAAATACAATACTCAATTTGTATGTATATAATGTATTTCGATTATCTGATCGCACGATCGATTCGATTATCGCTCCAGTCGGTTGACAGTACCAATTACCAATATGTATAATGAGCACAATTCAATTTCGAAAACTATCGTCAACTCTGGTGTACTTTCGAGTTCATGTGATTTTTCATAGTCTGCAGAATTGCAAATGCCAATCCACATCCAGGAAACTCGCAAACATAGGGTTTTTCCTTTGTATGAGTACGAAGGTGCACTCTGAGATCCTTACGAGTAAAGAACGATTTAGCACAATATTCGCAAACATGTGGTCGTCTCATTTCATGAACTCTTGCTATATGACTTCCCAAACTACATTTTTGTTGAAAAAATGCACCACATTGTTCACATTGATGACTTTTTTCTGTGTGCTTTTGCATGTGCGTTCTAAGACGATAGGCTGTTGAGAACTGCTTTCCACAAACTTGACACTCGTTTTCAAGTTTTGCTTTCTCTATGAAGAGATAAATTACAATAATTGTACAATCAAATAAGAAAACGCAAAAATAATTAGTACGCTATTACTAAGTACTTATATAGAGCAATATTTAATATTTCTTACCATCATGACATTCAACAACGTGTGATTAATATCTGAAGCCACCCTTTACGAATACGTCCACAAGCACCACAGGAAAATTTCCCATCTTCAGCACATTTTGTTATTTCCACTTCTCTGTACAACCATTTCCCCTCTGCCAGCACGACGGGTGGAACATTAAGGAGCCAAGACTTGCACCTAACTTTTCCTCCTCTTTCTTGTTTCATTCTGTCTTCGAAATAAATTTTCTTCATCAGTTTCTGGCATTTTTCTGAAAATCAGAACAGCAATCTTTATACTGCATGTTTAGTTAGTAGTATCTTATTTAATATTTCACATTTCCCAATACTGATACAACAGATTAAAACTATCAAGCTAATCTAAGATAAAGTATGGATATAATCTAGAAAGTAAATGGTAGAGTTATCGTATAAAATAATATAATCCTTTTGCTGAAACTGGTACTCTATATAAATAATTATTAGAGTGCGTGCATAAGTGACGTTTTGAGACGATAGGGAAGGGAGGGGGTTTGGTAAAGTGGGAAAGGATTACTACTATAGGATATCTCCGGTTTCTCGACGTCTGCACATTTTGGCCTACAAAGATGAAATACGTACAGTACATAGATATAGCTTTCTGTAATAAAACATGAACTCTATCTAGCTTTCACGGTACCAACGAATACAACATTTAGTAACACTAAATTAACTTCAAGATAGTATACCTATAGTCTATAGTATTAATCACTGGCGCGCTTAGCAGATCTCTTGCATATAATAAAAGTTAATTACGATAAATCTTGCATATAATAAAAGTTAATTACGATAAATCTTGCATATAACAAAAGTTAATTACGATAAATCTTGCATATAATAAAAGTTAATTACGATAAATCTAGATGTTACGGTGACTCTGCCGTACAGATGATAATAAACCAGAAAAAATCAAATATCTCTTAGTCGGAAACTTTTTAAGAAGGCATAATGCAACCGTTTGTGAAGTTAATGTTGCTCTACAAGAATGTACTTTTACATTTTTAAAAAAGCGTAAAATTTAGAAACCTATTCGTTTTGAAAATTCGATTTTGAATTTTTTTCAAAACGAATAGGTTTCTACATTTTACGCTTTTTTACGCGGTTTATTATCATCTGTACGGCAGAGTCACCTTAAGGTACTAGAAGCACCTTAACCAAGGGCGTACCATGGTCACACATCTAGAGAGGGGCTACAACAAAAACTTAAACTTGGTCATATCACTTTCTCTCGCGCAGCACGAAAAAAACGAAATAATTGGAGTCAAAATCAGCCTAAAATACATCAAAATGACACGCAGCGCGAAAATTTTTGCGAATTTTGTAGATTTAAAGCATCATAAAAGCAAACTCAAAAGAAACGAGGCAATTATCAATGGTTTTATATAATTTTCCGTTATGTCTTTTCAATTTTATGTCATCCGACATTTATCGCTATTGGCCTTGAACGGTTTTATTTTGTAGATTCAACTGGCTGCCATTAGAAAAATTAAATATTTAATAAATATCATTTTTATTTGGTTTTTTATTAGTGAATCAGTGTATATAAAATAAAATACAACTTAATTCATTCACAAACCTCAATGATTTAAAAATATTGAATTGAATAAACACTTATCATAAAATAGGGAGTTGGTATTTATTGTACTACATGTGTGTACAAAGCTTACATGCCTTCGCAGACAAATGGAGAGAAGGAGGTCAAAAAGGCCAAATTGGAGACGTCATTTATAATGCGTAATAAAACTCTGCTAGTGTAAGGTAAAATTACTCAAGGGTATTTACCCTTGAAAATGGCAATCCTTATTTCAGATTATTATTTACTAATCAAACTGATAGAGATTGCGTTGTCACTCTTACGCAGGCGCGTAGGGAGGGGGGTTGCCCAGGTTGCCCGGGCAATCCCCAAATATTGACAGCTTACACTAGATATTATTGACATTTTGTGAAAAACAATATAATATATTAAATAATAAGTATTAATTAGTGAAAATATTTTCTTTCGTCATCGTTATAAGACAAAATATATAATATAGTACGCATAAGCCTGTATTGCTTGAATATGCATAAACTTCAATATTAATATTCAATATTTAAATAATAATAGTCTGTAATAACATTTTGTGAATCAAACGTCTTAGAAAAAATAATTTCTAAAATAATAAATCCCAGGAGCTGCGATTTGCGAAAACTACTTTTTGATCGTAATTTTCTATTTTTTCATGTCAATTTCGATTATTTAAAATAATAATAAATCCTGTACGCAAGCCAATAACTGAAAATCGACTGAGGGAGCCATAATTTTTGTCGCACCAATATAAAAGTGCGTTATTCATCACAACTCCGGCGATTGTGTTAGCTAATTTTTTAGAGATGCTGGGCGCTGTTTAAAGAGACAACCAATGTTTCCAAATAATAACTTGACATAATATAGCAAAATTTAATTGGGATATTGATTTATTCTTGATTTTTGCTGGACAAGAATTTATAATTTTTTGATCGGGCAATCCCCAAATTTTCATCCTAGCTACGCCCCTGCTCTTACGTATATTATACCTTAAGGTGACACTGCACACTAAAGTGACGTTTTTACAGATTAAATGATTTCTCCGGATTGGAGAACAAAGTCAAAATTCGGTGTTATTTGCTTCGGAAGCTAGATTCTTGCTCTTTCATAATGTGGTTTTAGTTTTTTGAAAAACTGAAAACCGTATACCTTATTCGGTTTTTTCCACAAAAATCCGGATTCAATTTACAGTTTTCACTTTTTCGAAAAACTAAAACCACATTATGAAAGAGCAAGAATCTAGCTTCCAAAGCAAATAACCCCGAATTTTGAATTTGTTCTCCAATCCGGAGCAATCCTTTAATCTGTAAAAACGTCACTTTAGTGTGCAATGTCTTTTTAAGTTAGAAGAAGCTAACTGTCTAATAATAATTTACTAAATTAAGGTGAACTAGCTGATGAGAAGGCGTATTTTTTTTGTGATTTCCTTGAAAAGGTCTGTTCATAAGTATGTAGTGGGCGCGAGCTGAACAACAGGATAGAGGTTTGTAGTTTGCGATTGTGAACCAAAACAAAGCCACATAGGTTATGAATGGCTCTCACATGAAATCAATCCTTGCTTTGCATGTTAAAAGAGTAGGGAAAAACGACAAAATTTTGAGAGATGAGAACTCAATTTTGAAAAAACCTACAGACTTGTAAAACACATCATTCGAAAGCCAGTGCTTTTCTCTAGGGCGCTTGAAAGCATTTTTCATAATTTTTTGACGTAAAATGGGTAATAATTGTACCCAAAACACAATTTACATGTATTTCCCTACTCAAATTTTTTTTTTCAAAAAATGATTGCGAAATTACTAGAAATTTCGAAAAAAATAAAACTCCCTCAAGCGCCCTAGAGGAAAACCTGGAGCTATAACCGAATATACTTGCGAATAGTATGACCCGTACTGATCTCGCAAAAACCTGTCAAGGTCACCTTAAATACCAATGCAATCCAGTAAAAAGTGGCAAATTTTGACGGCCATTCTAGGATATGGAAGGCATATTATTCATTCAAACCGATAGGGGATATCTGAAAGATTAGCCCAGCGTCAATTAGGGACGGGGTTATTTTGGGGTAATCAAATAAAAGGGTAGACCTAATATATATCGGTAGGCAGGTCGCTTCCAACACTTTATAGTATAGTAATTGTTATGAATCCCAGATCTCCATGTATTATCGCGAATTTTAAACATTTTTAATTTTCACAAATATACATGTAAAAATCTAAAAAGCGAAAAATACCGTCATCTGTTCTCACTTTCAGAAAAAAAATACCTAAACACTGTACAATATTTTGTTCTCTAACAATGGAGTGAAGATCCGTTTAGGACACTTTAGATAGGAAGCTAATGCGTTAGTAGGTCTCAACACCTTGGTCACCATAGGGAAGTGTCCTTATGAAAGGGCAGAGCTCGATTGGACCACTGGCCTGCCTTTTATGGGGCTATAGAGCCTCAGCTTGAAGGTAAACAATAGGGGATGGAGGGAAGAAATGACATGAATACAATAGTTTATTTTATATAACTGATAATTGAGCCAAAATGGTCAAATCAGTAGTTAGTTCATAGTAAAGCTCACCTCGATGGGACTCTCGGATGTGTCGACTAATACTGCCACGATCTAAAAAGTCCTTTTTGCACACAGAACATTCAAATCTGCCAGATTCTTTAATTAAGGAATATGGCACTCCAGCGTAAGCCCATTTCCCGTAGCCTTCAACTAAAAAATCAAGATCAAAAGATGAAATTACATTTCATTTCAATTAAAAAACAAAACACAAAGCAGGTAATTTACTACCTCCATGATGATTTCCGATGTGTACACGCAGTTTCGCTTGAGTCTTCCGTGTTCTCTGACAAACGCTGCAAGTGTAAAGACTAGTAGATTCGTCATACGTGTATTCAATTGATCGATAGCACCATTTTCCCTCTGCAATTTTAGTTTCCACACCTTGCAGCTGGTCTCTTTTGGGTTTCTTTTCCCGCTTATTTCTTTCCTTAGGAACTTTTTTCTCAGGTTCTATTTTTACCGTTCTTGGGCTATTTTTTATTTTTCTTTTCTTACTGCTGCTCGAATACAATTTGTCTCTTGTGGATTTTCCCCTTTTACTATAAAATGCGTTGAAAAATCATAAGGTACACTAAAAGTAATGCATATTACTGATGAAACACTTCGTTGTGTTTCATTTAACTTTAATTAATATTTAACTTAATTTAATTGTTACCCTGATTTTGGTTCATAGTCTGAATCTACATTCTTGTCGGTGGTAGTGGTACATTCGTAATCTGAGGTTTGGAAATCGTCATTTCCGTCGTATTCAACATCACTCTCTTTTTCTGACAACTCTAGCTGTATGGAATCCGTATTGCCTTCCATGAAAAAAGACAATGTCAGTTTAATTTAAACAATCAACAGTACGGCACAAAGATACAAAATGAATATGTAAAGTAAACTCAGTAAAAAAATAAATACCTGGAACGCTTAATCTATCAAGTGTATTTGAACTATTCGTTTGCAAACCGGATTCAGATATGGGTATTTCATTAAACACTGTTGCAAGGGGTGAGAAGTTTTCTCCAAATGAATCCTCGTTTCTACTAATGCTCAAATTAAATTCGTCACAACTCTCCAGTAACGGTTTTTCACTTACAACAAAATTATGAGAAATGGCTTCATGTTTAACAATGTCAATTGTTTCTTCATCGCCAGGTTCAGTCTTTGTGACGCTCGTTTCAGTATAAACAAGATTTTGTAACCAGTTATGGTCCGCTATTGGCCCTTTAGATTCTGAAGATATATTTTCGACTTTGTGTACTTTAACAATTGGAAGAATATCTGTGTTGAAAAATGAATAATTTTTAATTAAACTTAGCACAATAGCAAAAATAACAGTTCATTAAATTAATTTTAGGCTTGAGGATTCACAAATGACAATTTAGCCAATTGCTAAATAGGTGAACAATGGAGGCGACTGAAAAACACTGCGGCCTAAAACACACGTCTTTGTTTCCGTTTTGACAGTTTTGAGTTCATCATCCGATATTTTGGAAACTATAGAAGATAATTAGATAATTGTGGTTGATCAGCAACAAAGTTTTAGGAAATGTTTTTGTCTTTCGAATGAACTAAATTACTTATCTGTAGGTTGTTTTTGAAGTAGCAATCGATTTACGAAGACAACTTTTTGTGCACGCATCACCGTCGGCGAGAGAATGAAATTAAGAGCCGACAAGACGATATGTAAACAACTACCAATACTTTTGATCCATATCGGCTCTTCATCGGTAATAGGTGTATCTGCTATTTGGTGCCATTTCACATTACGTAAAAAGTTGTCTTCGTAAAACGATTGGTACTTCAAAACTATAAAACCTAGATAAGTTGTTATTTACATCAATCGAAAGACAAAAACATTTACTAAAACTTTGTCGCTGATCAACCCCAATTATCTTCTATAGTTTTTAAAATATCGGACGATGACGCAAAACGGAGGCAAACATGTGTGTTTTAGGCATCTGTGTTTTTGAGTCGCCTTCAATCACCTATTTAACAATAGGCTAATTCATATTTATTTTGATATTGCATGCAGTTTCATGCATTATAACGTGATTACCTTTGACAGCCATATGACGAAAATATTGGCGATGAGCTGTGTAAATATCTGTGACTTCGCTTCTAAATGTCGACTCTGGTGTCTCTTGTTCATAAGATTTCAATATCTTTGATTTTATATCAATTTCAAATTGTCTGATAGAGTTTTGTATGGACGCCAGTTTTTTTATCAGCTTATTTAATTCCTTCAAAGTTAAAATACAATTATAACAAAACCTAATGTTATTCGCGTCGTGCGACCTTGAGTTTAACTGAAGTAAATTATTAATTTTGAGTGTCTCACAACAAACTTGGTAAAAATATTTCTGCTTTTTACCACCGTCGTTATTTCCAGGCAATAACTGTAAGCATATTGCACACTTAATATTTATACTTTGATTCCCTGCTCGTTTTGTATTGGTAGACATTTTGACTAATATATTCGCCAACTGTTGACTGTCAACTGTCAACAGCTGACAGCTGAAGAAATTGTCGTACAAAAAACTTGTACTTTTAGATTAGATTGCACAATAATAAAGATTATGTGAACTATAGTTTCCCGGTTGTAGTAGTGGCAGAGGGCAAAGTGATAGCGGGCAAAGAAGGACATGATATTTGTTTTAATTTTGGGGGTTACTTGAGACAAGGAGCAACAAAGTATCCGGTACTCGGATACTTTGTTTGTTCTTAAGGCCGGTGTGGCGGATGACCGTTAATTTTACCAGAAAAGCAATAACAAATCCAATTAATCCCAATATCTCTTAGCCGGAAACTTGTTACTAAAATTAGAATGCAAACGTTTGTGAAGTTAATGTTGCTCTACAATAATGTACTTTCAAATTTTAAAAAAAGGTTAAAAATTAGAAGCCTTTCGATTTTGAAATTTTGAAAATGTCAAAATATTGTACTATTACATTTCAAAAAACTCACTTTTTAGAACTATAAAAATATTAAAACTGCAGAGCCTAATATAAAAGTTCTCAATATAAAACAATTCTAAAATTATACAAGTAAACAAGTACAAATTGTCAAACCAATAGTGAACAGAGTACAGGAACGAAACATCAAAGAGAGCTTATTCTTTAGAAATATGAAAGATCTTTGTCTGTTCACCCACATACTAAACTTGATTATCAACCTTGCTAAATCTAGAGCTCAACATAAAATCAGCTTAAATCGTTGTCTTCACACTCGTAATGTATATAATAAATACACTTGCGATCTCATGATATGCAACCAAAATCAATAAATCCGTTTCTCAGTTTAAAGGAAAATATTTAACTTGAGAAATTCTACACACTCATTACAAGTCTTGCACATTTTAAAACCTAATTATTGTCAAAAGTGTCTCATCTTAGAGTGTGCTTGTAAATTGTTTTGAAACTTGTACTTAAACAAGTGTTACAATAATAGCTGCTAATTAATTATTAAACTGCAAAATTCTCACTCAGAAACTCAATTTTTGACGGCAATCTGATGCTTATGTAAAGAATGAAGCTTTTAAGTAAAGACAAATAACAGCTCATTGTAAAAAATAGTAAATTATTGTTCTGTTTGCGTATATATTAGCAATGTATATAATGTAAATACAGTGCGAGTACAACGGAGTACTTGTCTATTTTCCTAGTCATTATATTAAATACTAGTCATGAATGAATACGAATATTTAGAATGTGTGCTATCATTGTCAATTGCATGCAGAGAGACTGAGAGTAGTTCCCATCATGACGAACTTATAATATTATAAGGAGAAACATGGGTAGCAGCAAAATAATATTGTAATACTGCTGCATGCAACGTGCTGCAATGACGGACAGATAGCATAGCGGGTGAGTAATGTCGCCTGTACTCATTTACACTGAGCGGGTTGGTGTTGTATGCTTTGTGTATAGAGGTTGGTACTGTAGCCGGGTTGGTGATGTCGCTGGGTTGGTAGGCCTCGGTTACCTATAATACCAACTTGTCTTAAAGAGTATTGCAACAGCATTGAAGCATTTGAGCAAATTTAGGCCAAAATCAAGGTCAAATGCACCAAATTCGCGCTTCGGAGGAGGCAATTTCCCTATTGCCCCCCCCCCTGAATACGGGCATGGTTGTACTATAGACAACACCTTTAAAATCGTTACTGTTTCATGCATTGACTTGTTAATTCCACAGATTAAGTGTTTTCATCCCGGTGCATGTACTACTTTGCATCCGTTCATTACTACAGGAAATTTTATCACGCAGCAGCAGCACGGAATCAATGCTTTTCTTAATTAACTTTTCAGTAAGGGTAAAAGGGGCACACTAGAACTACGACGAAATATATCAGTACTGAAATGTTAGTGTGTCGTCAAGGCGGTGTTGGTGGGGTATATATTTACATGAGCTATATGGGCTATCTTGCATCTACATGGTTATGCAACGCCGTTTCAGAATTAGTGTAAAATAGTTAAACGTTTGAAACAGTCAAAACGAAAAAATAATTACAAATATATTCAGCAAGACTACTTGAAACGCAATAAAATATGCCGAACTATTAACTCTATTAAAAAGGTTAAAAAAGCAATGGTGACCAAAAAAAGCAGAAAAACAAACACGGTATAGATTCTGCCTGAAATGGGCATCACCTTTGGTAGCTGTTCCAAATATTCCATTTTGACAATAACTTGTAACATATGATTTTTACAACTTAAACACGCAGTGGTATACAAAAAATTGTGTATACCGGCTGCAATAAGCTGAGCCGTGGATTGTTGCAACACATTTCCAAAACGGTTGTTGAAAAGCCAATATTCATGGTCGACGTAAAATGGGTCAAGGACATGACAGTGTATCCGATTATGGGGATACGAGATGTAATAACGATGATCCTCAATACGAAATAATTTATGAGCATCGTAGTAGTCGACTCTGTCCAAACCGGAGTAATTTCTCCATTCATAATAATCTACTTGTTCAAGATTGGTGTGATTGAAATTGTATTTTTGACAGAAAATGTATTCCCATTGTGGCAACATCTCCATGGCTCTACCATTAGGTAAATTTAATTTGTAGCCCAAATCTAAGAGTTGTGTGAAATTGTCGAAAGGTATGGGCTGATAAGGGGCTGTGTGCTCTCCCGTGACAAAACATTCGTAACAAATGGAAAGAATCCAACCACAGAATGCAAGAACTAAAACTATTTTTTTAGAAACGGGAGTGTGATTATTTCGAAAAACAAGAGAAAATGCGGTTAGCCAAGAAAAAGAGTGTCGGGTGAATTTGATGTTGTTGACCTTGAAGACGTACACATAAGAATACATTGTGATGACAAGGTACGAAACCCAAATGAAGATCCATCCCGGTAAATCGTAGCCAATCTTTACCCAACTAAGAAAATCTGAGGAGACTAATCTTTTTCGGTTGCAGTAATAAACGTGCAAAGACATGTAGCCATTGAAAACTAATTTGTTATTTGGAGCATACCTCTGTGTATGGGTCAGTGGATGTATCACAGTGTGTACCATTGGTTGTTGAGGTGGATACGCCGGAGTGAAGTTGTGACGCTCGGATAATATTTCAACCATGATTATTTCCCGGATACAGCTTTTTATCCCTGCACGCCAGTTTTTGTAAATTGAAGAAAAACATTTTTCATATCTATCCAAGTAAATTAAAAAATCTACTTTTTCAGTGTTGGCAGCTTTGTATTTCCAGACTGACTCCCATTGTGAAGGATGTAATTCTTCTACGGATAATCGTGTAATTACTTCGGTAAATAATCTTTGCCTAATGTATAAATTCTCAGGTGCATTATGATATAGAAACAAATGCAATATTTTTGCATCAAACCATTTTGTCGCTGTGCTCATTTTTTTAATCGTTTCCATTTCTTCGAGTTCATGGGAGATAGAATGAACAATGATGACATAGCTGTGCTCTCTGTAACCCCGAAAATTACAAATACTGTAATAAAGTTCTGTTTCCGATTTGGGTTGAATGATTATGTTCGCATCGCAAATTTCTTTACTAACAGTTATAGGCTCGTGAAATTGCTTAGAATTGGATTTATTAGTTTGGGAATATGAATTAATTGTCAATGGTTGAAACAGATAATCATATTCCTTTAAAATCCATTGTAGAGATAATGATCGTTGTTCCGAAATAACATGAATGTCACATGTTTTAAAATGATTTAAGTTTTTCCAAAAAGAGGTAGTTTTAGTTTCTGAACATTCTGAGGTTTTAAAAATTGTGGTAATAATTATTAAAATTCCGAACGCTTTGTAAAATGCCATTTCAAATCAATTCTTTAAATCAAAAATTATGGTCTAAATAGAGTATCAGGCTCAAATCTAATAGCTGCCAAAATTTTAAATATTGCTAATATTTAATGAAAGACTTCAAAAATCATTATTTGTCCTGAAATTTAACACTAATGTTAACTATTTAGAGACTGGCAGACAATTGAAAATATAATTAACTGTCTGATATTGAATAAACAAATACAAATATATTCAACAAAATATTCGTTGCGTGATACCAAATCTAGTTTTATACATGTTAATTTTTGATAATTCTTGGTATATAGTGTGCTTAGCTAGTGTTTGCTAGCAACACTATTACATTAAATTCCCAGAATTGTTCTTATCCTACAGACATATAAATATAACACGTCCAACAAGTTTTACTCATAATAACATCTCTTTTTACACACTGGTTTCCGATAGTACATCGGTAAGGTGTGGTTCGCTTTGTTTACACAAAATCATATATATTTCAAAACACGGCATAACTTATTTGAATATAAAACTTGTCATTTTGATTCTATAAACCAACATATCCTTTAAATGTATATTATACACATTATAAGTGCTTAAACAAAACATGCTACTCCTCGTGTCCACACAGCCATTTAAGGGCCGCCTGGATACTATTATTGTATGGAAAAAATTTACAATCTATAGTATAAAGATATACAATGCACCATAATTTATTGCCAATAACATGCAATATGATTGGCTAAGGAGAGTGGAGTCTTTTTGGCACCAATATTTGTATGTAGAGGTAAAAGACAAAGACGCATATAAACAAATAGCTTTCACAGAGTTACCGAGTTATCCGACGCGTAGACAAGATTGATTATTGTAATTGCTTTCGTGAAAAATTCAATTTTAAGATAAATACTGGAAAATTTGAAGTGTTAGTTGGAGTTCAAAGCAGGAATTTGGGGCTGGAGGGGAGGAAGTGAGTTCGCGGGACATAGTCGTTTATTTGAGTTGCAACATTTGACTTAGAATATTTTCAGGGTTGCAACATTTATTTTCGACTTAGAATATTTTCAGGGTTGCAACATTTATTTTCGACTTAGAATATTTTCAGGGTTGCAACATTTATTTTCGACTTAGAAAAACTTATGTCGATGGCAAAATTTATTTTACACTAAGAAAAAACTTGTTTCCTATCACCCCAAACATTTTGTAGGGATGTTGTCTGCATTTATGGTGGTCCGAACCGAGTAGGTATCCGAGGTGAAAACTGTCTATGTCAAGAATGTGATGAAGATATCTAGTTTAAAATGCCCCATCAGAAAACAGCCTCCTTCTGTGGTAAAAGCCGCTGTCCTGAGATAATCGGGGGCGCCTACGAGTAAACGGGGTAAACGAATCCCCCGAGTAAACGGGGTAAACGAATCCACCGAGTAAACAGGGTAAACGAATCCCCCGAGTAAACGGGGTAAACGAATCTCCCGAGTAAACGGGGTAAACAAATCCCCCGAGTAAACGGGGTAAACAAATCCCCCGAGTAAACGGGGTAAACAAATCCCCCGAGTAAACGGGGTAAACGAATCCCCCGAGTAAACGGGGTAAACGAATCCCCCGAGTAAACGGGGTAAACGAATCCCCCGAGTAAACTGGGTTACTGAATTCACGCACGTGTGAGTTGTGGGAAGGATTAGGGCGATGTAGGACAAGTTTTGGGCAAGTTTGGTGTGAAGTGAGACACGTTTTGGGTGAAAGGAAACAAGTTTTTTCTAAATCCAAAATAAATGTTGCAACCCTGAAAATATTCTAAGTCAAATGTTGCAACTCAAAAAAACGACTATGTCCCGCGACCCC
>JAQFYB010004674.1:0-15692 GCA_034694085.1 Pogonognathellus longicornis
TGACAAATTCAATTTTCTGGTTGTGCGTTTTTGTAGGAAGTGTGTATTACACGTATAAAGTATTTGTACATACCTATATTATTAATAAAATCCCATTATAAGTGTAACATTAACAAACTTAGTATGTGTATGGTCTGTGTGGGTAAATTATAATGTGTGTGTATAAGTGCATAAAAATTGTACGCTCTTTGGTAAGTTATAAATTGTTTGGGGGTGGTATACGTTCTAGTATGTAGATGCAATTATGTACAATTAGTTTAAAGTGATACTGTCTATATATAATATGTGCAGGCATATAATAAATAAGCAACAATTCTATGTAATTATTATAAGTGTAAGATTAGCTGATGTAATTTAAGTCAACGTAACCGTCCGAGAAGTACGAGTTGCCCTTACATCCTTCCGTCCATTAATTAAGGATGCTAATTGTTAACTCGCACTATATTTATAATATGCACGCTCATGTCGTAACGCACACTATTTTCACTGTTCATTATTCGTGTAATTAGGCGAGTATTATTTGTTTTATGATACTTGTAATTAATTAAACTTGCTCTATTAAAGAACAGCTTTTATTAATGTGTAGGTACCGACCTACTAAAGTTAAAAGCTTTATTAACAGTTTGTATATGTGGTCACCATACACAGTGATTGTAAAATCATGTAAACTAAAAGTATTAACTATGTTGTAGAATGTTATAGTTAGTATTGCATTTCAGTAATTGAAGTGCTAATTGTGTGTGTAGTGTGTACTACTGATATATAACTTTTCGATTATTCCGACTATCTATACATACAACTATATGAAGGCTCATGGAGAATACTGTGGGCATTTTGTATACCTCTGGTACAGATCTTAACTTTGTTAAACAATTTACAGAGTAAATATTTGATGCACAATTATTTTACAAATGGAGTAGCCCAAACTTCAAGTTTATAATTGATCTGTATTGTAAGCTATATTAATGCTTCATCTCAATTAAGTTACAAGATGAAGCTGTGTAGTGCTGTGTAGTGCAGTATGCATTAAGAATTCCTAACAAATATTTACGAAGTAAATGCAAGTTACATGAAATCGTGATTCGAGTACATATTTAATAACTGTCTATATAAGTGTACTTAGATCACAATGGTTGTGAATGTTACATTGTTTTTTCGAATTACACAGAGGAACGTGATACATTTGTATCATTCCTGGTTTGTGGTATGATTTAGGAACAAAAATGTGAGACATAAAATTACAATAGGAAGTTTTACATTATTTATTTAAAGTTCAATTTAGAGAATGTTTACTGATTGTTTGACAAAATGATTTTAAAGCAATAAATGAGATAATTACAGATAATTACCCAATCTGCGTTAATACAAATAATTTTAATTATAAGTCGGGGTTTATAATTTACTTGGAAAATTATCTATGCATGTCAATATTCAATATTCGAAAAATTGTTTTTTAAAGTAACAGTGATGACTCTAATTTTAAATCACCTATTGACCTAATTGAAAACTCTAATATATTATTAAAGATTATTCTAATGCAAATGACTTCATACCGTTTTCAATTAGGCTCACACCATTGTCAAAGAATAATTGGCTAGATACATAATATTATATTCATAAAGACTTCCTACCACCGAAAATACGGATCGGTTGTTTCATATGCATGCATCAATGAAGACTCAATAACAACTTTTTTTATGATAATACAAATAATATGCGAGGGAATAGGGAATTAGGAAATACTTTCTTGATTTGAAGATTTTCTTAAGTTGTTTGAATTTAGTTTATGTACTTAATTTTTGTATTGAAAAATTTCAGCACTTTATTGTTCAATACTTTAAATGTATGTTCGACCCGATCGTAGACCTCACCATATACCCACATCAAGAAAAGTGTCACAGTTGTTTTAATAGCTGAAAATACCCCTAATAGTATTACTGATGCTTATATTATGTTCCTTATTCTGGCTGAAATCAATGGAACAGATAGAAATAAATTCTGCCTAAAACAGTATACTCGAGAAAAGTACCATTTCATTTATAGTTAGGAATTGAAAATCTATAATATAACATTTAATTAAATGTACTACTTATAAACACATACATTTAAGGTTTACATTTTGATATCTTCACTGCAGCTATATGAATTTGTCTCACAACACCAGAGCTATATAACCATGAAGAACCTATTGATTACTAAAAGAGATACTAAAATGAAGAGATTTAAATTCTTCATTTAATTTTTCTATAACATTATTCCACCACAAATCAGCAATAATCTGTCAATATGATTTTAACATGCAATTATGTTTTCTTATATATTTTTGCTTAATGGTTTCCATTTTGAATTATGCAAAACAGATACTACCTGCTATGTACCTAATATACTCTTTACGCTTCTACTTTCCCAGGAAATATTAATTAATGTGTGTATGTATTATAATGGCAATTGCATACTACTAGAAGCCGATCTTGCTATTAAAACTCGTAATAATTACACAGGGTACTTTATTTTTTGAAGCTTCGATAATGCTTTATTATCAATTGCTAAATGCATTCAAAATATTATGCAAAACTTATCCTATATTTGGAAAACAATAGCACATAATGGTAACAGATTATAAAGTTGTATTGTAAACATTTGCTGCATGAATAAATAGATTAACTATAACTAGTAGATACACTAGATAGATAGATATAATTATTTTTACGAGAGCACGACATAGTTTAGGCACACACATTTCGTATACATAAATAAAATTAATTTGTTTATAGCTTACAATAACATACAAAATATCATAATTAATAGTATACCTAATTTTGTCTCTCCAACAATATTTTTACTGTGTATATTGTTACTTCCAACAGACTAAATGACCAAGCACATTTGTGAGGATGGATGGACTGTCATTACTTATTATATAGTTACCTTAAGTAGGAGCCCAACACTTTTGTGACATAGTGTGCCTGCATTACATTTTTCAAATAAATATAGCTTGATTTTTACAAGTACAAGAAGTATTCATACAAGTAGCAGCTCCTTCAAAACTTTTTATAGTGCGCTTATTGCATTGTACGATCCATTTTCTAACTCTAAAATCTACATCTAATAGGACGCAATAATATTTACACTAATTTCATTACTACAAGTACATATACAATGTATGCGCAGTCAAATACATTTTATAGTAATTCGGACGCTATTGGAATACTAGAATTCAGGGGTTTTGTCATACTGACTTGGTGGAAAATGGTCGGGTTTAAAAATGTTCCAAGAAATGGCAAAAATGGTCAAGGCAATGCAAATGACAAGACTGATCCACCAAAGTATGGTTTCCCATCTCTGCCATTTGAAATTCTTCAGGACGAATATTCCTATCAAAAGTCCAAGCACAGCTCCACCCAAATGGGCTGCATATCCAACCTTGAAAGTGTAAAGAGATTTCAATTTCATTAGTTTTCGAATTGCAATCGCAACTATAGTTGCATTGACATTCTAATTACAATTATTAAAATTACTTTGTTATCCACAAGTGTAACGTATCTGTAGTACAATGCGGTCCCAACATCAATAATGCAGAACAAAACAAAACAACCTATCCTTAGCCAGGGTAGCTCCATTTCAGACCAGTTCTATACACACAAATTTCTTAATTACATACTGCTGTTACATACGAAATACATTTACTTTTTAGGAAAGCTTAATTTTTATGAAATGTAGGTACCAAAATGACAGTAGCAACATGAGCTGTAATTAGTGCATACACGCCGCCTGAAGCCCCAGCTAAGTAGTAATTCGGATCTGTTATGGAGGTTGTCAAACTTCCAGCCAAAACACCCGCAAAGTAAACCAAGAGTACTCTCCACCATTTGTGTACCATTTCCAATAAAATTCCCAAGAACAATTGCATTATTGCATTGTTAAAAATATGCAGCCATCTAAGTAACATACAAACACATTTTATGTCTATGAAAGATACATCTCCTGATTCAGCTTCATGAGTTTATATTTAGAAGGATAAAAAAATTTGCAAACGTGTCATATTTCGTATGAAAAGAAATTTACCCCGAGTGAACAAACATGTAGGTCAAAAATCGCCAGGCTTCATATCGTCTGTACGGACTGTAAATGAGGATGGAATCAATTGGCGCAGGTCCATTCAAACCCACAACCCAACCGTTTTTTTCAATCAGGTCGTTAGTGTGGTATACAAATATCCCAATCTAGAATTTATAGCATTTTTTGTAATGTAAAACTCAGAATGTAATGGATGAAAGTAATAAAACTGAGATGAAACGCTTAAAGCCATGAACTAACTTCAATTAACGTAATGCCCAAGATGAAAACTGGGGGTGGGCAACAAGTATATTGCTCTGCATATTCCCCATCCACTTCATCCAGACGTGCATTTTTTGGTAGCACGATTTTTTGTGCAAAATTAAAAGCTCTCCTTCGCATCTAATTGTAGGAAAAGAACTTGATTACATTTACATATGTATATACATTAGGTGTATTGTACTGTGTTTACACAGCTTAAAAGTCATAGACTCATACACTCTGACATACACATAATTTTAATATTGAAACTGTAGGTAACATGATCACTTTTCATTGATCAAAATTATTAGAATTATGCTATGTGTGCTTTATCTTACCAAAGACATGTACTCTCTTCTGTCCAGCACCCCATCTTTGTTTTTATCAAACCGATGGAAATCCTCTTCAAGTTTCTCTTTGGGAATGTTGGGATAAATATTCTGCAACTCTTCCAATTCCACACCACCATCTCCATTTACGTCGACCTTCAAAAACGGAAGTAACTTTATAAAATTTGCGTATAGATAAATTGAATTTAAGACATTATAAAACATTCTCATGCTCAAATATTTTTTATGAAATCCGGCTTATATTCTATTTATGTTACAAATAAATCGTGGCTAATGAACTTCAAGCTTAATTTATGAATTGCGCTTTGCACTTTTCAGACCTCTCCAAAAGAAGGAAATCTTGCGGTTTGCTTTTTTCTCAGCGGCTGACTTTCCATGATTACGATTTTTTAGCTACAATTTACAGTTTGGACTTAATTACTAAAAACGTATATCATTCAAAGATCACACAAGGGTATAAAAGAAAGTTGTGTTGATCTGCTGAGAGCTGACTGAGCACTAAAGAATCGGTATTAATAAAATTACAATGCAATATGCAATGCATGCAGAACACAAGGTACGAGTACAGACGGCTCCAGACCAGACTCTCCAGACTAGAAGGTTATCACACTGACCAAACCGCAAAACTAAACATTGAAAGTGCTAAATCTTTTACAATGTTAATGTTATACCCAATAAATCCTGGCACTAGCATTTACAATATAACTGTGTTAACAACACACACTTGTGTATAATGACGGCAAGAGTCTGATTTCTACAGTTCTGTTACCACTTTCCGGAGCCAAATGTGTAACAGCAAGGGCGACGGTGACAGTGACTCATATTATAGTCATCTAATGTGCAGTAAAAACTGAATGAAATTCCATCCTACAATCTGTGACGACTTCGTTCTTGTGTATCCATTTCTATGTAACCGAATGATTGACTGTGTATGGTGTGTTGAGACAAACAGATGTATTTAGTTACACATCACACATGTACATTAATACAATAAAAGCTGCAAGTAAACCATACATGCTCGTTTAGATGCTACATGCCTAATATATATTTAAGCATTTTTTGTCCAACAAACATAATGTACCTATCTATACACTTCATTTATTTTCAGTGTATATTAAACAGGAGTTTGTGTGTAAGTGGTTTATCTAATCTCAGCGATAGTGTATCTTGAGGTCAGCCCTAGCTGTGTAAACAACTTTATACCATTTTGATTGTATAAAGCTTTATTAATAATTCTATAACACAACCGCATTATGTCACTTTGTTTGGAATGCTTATTAATACTGTACATAACTACATATCATAGTGTATTATTTGATAATTTAATGAGTAAATCAACTAATACCGCTACAGACTATTGTATACAAATCTGTTGTATTTATCTTTTCGGGAGTATGGAAGAGCTTGCGAAGCAGAATGATGTTTACAGTGACATAATCGTAGTTAAAAATCTACATACAGTCGATATACAGCCAAGTCAGTATATACCTAGCAATTTGTTCTCCTAGTCTTGTATCTAATGTCTAACAAATCAGTTGTTGGTGTAAAGTGCAAACATAGTATGTGAATGATAAGTTTTCAATTTCACATGCCACACATCAATGAATTAATCTTTAACCCATCGAAAATAAGAAATATTTGTATGTATACTACATACCTGAATCACCATTGTACTTCAAAATAAACCATGCAATTCAAACAATGACAAACAGAGTACTATTTGCCGAAGCCAAAATCACATTCGTTTTCAATTGGAATCGGTCAGTTGGCAAGTTAGGAATGTTGAGTTGCGACTTGCGACCTTTGATAACAAACAGCAAAGCGGGTTTACTCATCTACTGGAAATTGGAGTTTTGAGTTTCTGAATTGCTGCTGAACTAAAAAACGAAAACACAATTCATTAATGACTTTACCATTAAGTAGGTTGATAATTCGAAATACAGATACAATTGTTTATAGAGGAGTGAATTCCAAAAGCTTGTCGTACACGAAGCTTTTCTTACAAAATGCCAAATAAAGACAATAGAACTAGAATAATGGAAGGTACAACGACATTACTAAGGATGTTATGTTATACAAAAGACATTGCACTGACTAAATTACTATATACAGATAAACGTACATAACAATTTTTCTCACGACAAATTAACCATTTCCGAAACAAAAAATGAAGCTTTATATAAAACAAGTCTCTGTTTGCATCAACTTGTAGGAAATATTTATATTTAAATGAGAGTAAAAATGAATTCTTATCCTTTGTAAGATATTCTGGAACTGACCTATTTCAAACAGCACACTACTCCTTTGTGAACATGCAATGAAATGACTGTTTGTACTTGTAGTTTTGTTGACGATATTTTGTACGTTGGTCTGTAAACAAGTTCAATAGCCACCTGTCTAACAATAAGATGTGTAGATCCTAAACTATAAACTAATGGGATATAACAACAATAAAAACAAACTCAGAAAACTGTGAGTTCAAAGGGGTTCAGTTTCATCTATGTAGTAGCTTTAAGAAGGTAAATAAATAGCAGTTGCTTGGCGGTTTGAAAAGGATTTCTTACCTGTGTTCTGTACAGCTCATGTATAATTCACCACAGTTCCCTTTCTGACTCATTCATTCCACACTCCAATTTTCTTCAGTTTCTCGATGCAAAGCTTTATTTGTCATTCATGGAGATATACTGCACATACTAGCATCTATATAGGATAACATTATTTGCTAGCTACCTCTTTGCCATATTATAGGTTTAAGAAAAATCTAGTCCATCAAATGCTTAAAGGTACTTCTGTGCCTATACATATGTTTGCTGCAGGTGTGGGCTATGTATGTCTGACAGGTACATTTGTAGAAAATAACTGCGTCAGCGATCATTACTCATACAATATAATATGTACAACCATATGAAAAACGGTAAATACTCCATTTCGTTACAAAGGTGAACTACATAAGCTTATAAATTCATGTGTAGTAGAAAACGTGAGGCTTTTGTCACATCAACAAAAAATCTCTGTAAAAATTGCCTAGGTATTCCATTTGTCTAGACTTATTAGCAGCCAATCTTAAGCATCATAGTAATTATACTAAGCAAAAATTATTAAGCTTCATAAGCGATAAAGCTATAGGAAAGTGCTGGTATTTGTATTACTTAACAGCTTGTAGAATGCATACCAATAAAGCCAATTTCGTCTTCACTGTATAATGTGTACTGCGTGTTCCTTAACTGTGCCTCTCTTTGCCTTTGTGAGATTGGCTTGTTAAACAAATTAGTTGATATTGCGGTATCAATCATTTCGATTTATAAGCTCACACACTATGTAACGACTGTAATTGCATTGGCACAGTAGTACTCCATTCTATACAGTGTTCATTAATGTTTTCTACATAAAACGTAGTATCAGAATGGTTAAGTTATAAGTATGCTACATCGGGTAATGCAAAAACATTTGATTCGTGTGATTTTGTGGAGTAACAGGAACGTTCGCAGAATGAATTTATTTACCCGCAGCAGCTACATGCATATCCTCCATTGCGAAGAGCCATGCACTAGAATGTAAATGATGGTGATGTAATCAATGTTTTGCACTATCTACTGAAAGAACGTCACCAGCAAAACACTCATCTATACACACATAATAAACAGTCTTCGTACCATTAGCTTAACAATTGATATGAAACTGCTACTAATATTAACAATATGCATATCGATTGATACTTGGTAAATGCTAAGTAGTTGTTTGGAATACTTATACCTACTAATACATAGATATATGGTATGAAACATAGTATTTGCTAAAAATTCAGGCAAATGCATATTATATAATTCTTACTAAAGTAAACCCACTTCTCAAATCCTGAAGACTAGCATTTTGAGCTACTTTTACAATAATAAAGACATGTACGATATTATTATGATATTAAGTCGGGCTTATGTCATAGATACATCGGCTCTGTGGGTCTATGTCATTTGTTGCAATCAAAACGCATTCAGGTGAGTCATAATAAGCTGTTGGATCTTTCGACTGAGTGAGTCAGTGAGTGGTTGTACAATACAGTTATTATACTGTTCAGAAAAGATAAAGATGTGTATAAACCTTAACCGCTAAATGTGCTCCATGTACATACAAAGATGTGAAGCTTTGAAATTATGAAACTCGTCGCCTCGCTGAAGTCCAGTCAACTGTCACTGTCACATAGTGTTGTATGGCTGGCAATGACAATTTGCATAATCTACTAACAAAAGAAAGATTCACTTGTGGTTGTTAAGAACTCAAGGTTGTACGGTCACACGATTTCTATATGGTCTCGGTTGAAAATAGATTTTATTTAATATACAGATATTTCTCATGACTATAATACAAATAATAATATTCACTTGCATCTTACAATTAGAGACAACAGCAGATAAGTAAAAGTAATTGTAATACAATAAAGTATTGTTGAAAATTAAATGCAGTCTTAACAAAGTTATTCATTAACAATCAGCAGTAAAAATGAAAATTGTACTGAGCTAATTTGAGTATCACATTTTGCAAAGTGCAAAAAATGAATTTTAAATATAGTTAACAGAATCTTGCATATTATTATGGGAGTACTTTGCAGTAGTTGGATAAACTTTGTTTGGTTTTTCTTCCACATGTGGAAAAGCCACATAACTTTGGCTGACAAGACCTAACATTTCCCAGAAATTAACACGCCTTTTGAATGGAATAGGAATCATTTCTGGAACGTCTCCGTCTAAACGAGCTACATGTATGTTGTTAGAGTCTCGAATGGGCTCCCAAAATTGAACCATTTCACTTTCATCGGTGGTGTAGATTGGCTGCCTGAAATAGATTGTGACACATTTGAAAGATAAGACCATGACAAAATATTTTACATATTTTTATTTGTGGTTTTATAATTCTCGACGAGAAAGACTGTTCCATAAAATATGTACACAGAATGCTTTTGTGCAGTTAAATAATATTCTCACCTAAATGTGGCAAAATTGACCCAAACGTTTGTAAGAAATTCAGAAAACTCATATTCTGGATCCTCTACAGAAAGAGCGTGGTATGCCGTGTTATTCATCAAGTATATCAAATCATCATCATGGGAGATTCCTTAAGGTGAAAATGAATTAAAATACCAATTTTGATTAAATGAATCTTTCTCAACTCAATTTACATATAAAATAATTGCAAACATACCCCATTCTTCAGTTTGGAGCCCGTAACTCTCAGCATGACCATACCGACCCGTGTAATTAAGAAAGTATCCATACACTGGGGCTATTCTTGAATGATATTTCATTCCTTTGTGTACCGCAGAAACAATCAGTCTATCTCCCAACATCTGAAAGCAAAATGTGTAGGAATGCTTTTGTACAATGGGCACTAATCAACAATATATGTAGGATGTAGGTAATTCTAATCAAAAGCTCATAATAGTATTAATAATGCTTAATCTGAAACTTTTCATTGTTCATATGAATGTTCATACCGATGTGAGCTGTTTTCTCGTTTCAAAGACTATTGGTTGATCGTCTAAATAAAATTTCCTTATGGCAGCATTGTATTTGGAGACTTGACGAATGTCTCCCTTAAAATCTAATACTTTCGGTCCGAGTTCAGACCATCTTGAATCAACCTCTTGAATCACGAACGGATACAAATTAACCACTGTATGTAAAAATTAGTTAGCATTAGATTAAAGTATTTTCTTTGCAATTTGCAGAACAAGTTTTATACATTTTTTATAAAGTTATAGTAGGTAATGCTTATTTTATTACAAAATCCTACTCCATTGCCCTCATCTGCTAGGAAACCATTTATCCAAGGGATAGGAGCAACTTCATTACGACTGTAAAGATCTTCTGGACGATCTGTTAAAAATGCATCTTTGCTCCTCGGCTCTACTATGGGACCAAAGAACACACCAGGGAAGACTTTGTACTCCTATTATACAAAGGATATAAGAAAACATAAAATATGATAAACAAAACAAGAATACAAATAAATATCATCCTTTAACCATATGAAGACAATGCGAATTTGTAAAAGTGCATGCACTCTCCTATTTACATGTACCTTACCTACCTCAACTCTATAATATAACTATTATGAAGCTGATAAACTCAACTTATATCAAGCTAAGCTAAGGAGAATTCACGAAACAGACACCACTGAGTAGACTAGGAACAAAAGAAATTGTATTAATTATTATGAAAACAATCTATCGTTTTACAGAGTATTTAAAACAAAAGAATTTTGTAACTTTATTTTTAACAAAATGTAATCATTTTGTACCCATTTTGGCTGCTGCAATCGAACCAATTCCTTTTATGGCAATTGGGAGTATGTATTTAAACTTAAACCGATTTCAACGTTAGTAACAACTTGGAAACCAATTTGTACTATTCCAATTTCCAACAATGTATGGCCTTTCCTGTTATCACCTTTGGGTTCTATGTCGTCAACACTTTTGAATCTCTTAAAGCAAAGTTTTTAACGAAATTAGCCTTATTATATGTTGTCCAATTGTCCTCATTAATCTTTCTACAAAGTTTCATTTTTCTCGAGTTATCATGTTGACAGGCTTGTACCTTGTGAGGTATAATTTGTTTTATCAATACACACATACTTGATAATTGATATCTTGAAGATCAATTAGAAAAGTCTTCAAACACACGTAATTTGGTGTGTATCGAAATTCAACTCACAACTTTTTCATTTGGTTGACTTTCTAGGTCACGATTTTCCTTTGAACAGAAGTTTTCTCAAGGTACTTAACTAAGTATAAACTGAGTTGCATCGTCGTTGAAACAACTGCAAAGGCCGGTTTCAGTACACACATACAACACAATCACAGCTGGGTATGCTTGTAATTGTGTTTTAATCGCATGAATATCATTTTGCTACAGCTACAATACATAATGAAATATGAAAGTGCATTAAATTCATTACGGGAAGAGTGGACTCGTGATATATGATGAGATGAGGATCCAATTTTCTAAGGCAGTCAACCATTAAATTGCTCTCGTTGACGGGGCATTTCAGACTTCTTGCCAAGCGGTAAGAAAAATCTATAGAATCTTGACGAACTCCCCAGAAGCACATTGCGTTGCCACTTTGAGAAATGCCGGCTCTGAATAGACCTATCGTTTAATAAGTGGCAATCATTAACAATTACACACTTTCTATGAATTGCTTCACTATATACTAAGCACATCAACACTATTTCTAGCTTTGTGAAAGATTCAGAAGATTTCAAAATTACCATTGCTCTGTTTACTCATCATGTGCAAATGAACGCTTACACCACCTGCAAAAAACGGTTAGAGTATTAGTAGCATTTTCTAGTAATAGAGGAATGCCGAGTTGAATTAGATACAATATCATCATTGTTCTCCCTACATGATATACTACAGATGCTACGTTGTTAAAGTTTTCATTATTTTCAAATAATTCGAAATCTTTGACTAAATTAATTCAACTAATGATTTCATAATCCATGACTTTTTGAAATTGGTTAATGACATTTTTTATATTTGTAAATTGTAAGTAATAAGACCCAGTCTACCCAGAGTCGAGTTGTAATAAATTGTATTTATATTGTACCTGCGCTTTGACCAAACAAAGTAATTTGTGAAGGATTTCCTCCAAATGAGAAAATATTTTCGTGCACCCATCTAAGAAGTAGATTTTGATCTTTTAATCCCCAATTTCCAGACGCAGCATCGTCTCCTGTGCTGAGAAAACCTAAACAAAATCACAGATATTATTCGTCTCATGTAAATGTAAATTCTTTAGAAATGCTAAATAGATGTACTCTTAACTAAATGCATGGATGGGTAAATAGCAGTATCATAAGTAATATTAAATACCATTATAACTATCACATAGTTTTCATTTCACATACATGAAGCATTACATTAATACTCGTATTCAATGATATTCCTTGTACCATGAAAGTTTTATACCTCATTGATTACATTTTGGTTCAAGTGTTAGCAGGATGCATTTTATGCTTCGTTTACATTTGCCGTTAACTATATTAGGCATACGTACCTATAGGTATCGCTGCATTTATTATAACGATAGTTGTTTGCAATAATTACAAAGCAATTACTGTAAGTAAAATTAGGCTTACCTAGTGAGCTAAGACGATAATTAAAAGTAACCAGAATCACTTCTCGGTCTAAGAGATAAGATGGGCCGAACGCGACTCCACTTCCAAATGCGAAACTATAATATAATACATAAACAAATGTTTATGTTTATTTGCTCTACTTTTATTGCATTGATTGATATTTTCAGGTTAAATACCTTCCACCATGGATGAAAATCATCACCGGCAGATTTGGGTGGAAACGCCTCTTAGGAAGCTACATAGTCAACACAAAACGTTCATGCAAATTAGGTCGCCTCAATATTGGCATTTTCGATTGCATCTCTATGTGTGTATAAAATAAAATAAATACTGTGTATTTACTTACCATGGGAGTGTAAACTAATAAATTCCAATTCAGGGACGACAATCGTGAAGTTGGTAAAGATAGCATTAAGGAAGCGAAAATGCACCGAGATATAAAGTAACCAACCCAAAGAAAACACAAAATTATTTACATACTAATTATTAAAATCAAGCTTATTATATCGGTATCCAATCCACATCTATGTATTAGCCTTCCATGAAGGCTTATTTTTATGTAAAAAAGATCTAAAAATGACTTACCGTTGGCAAACAAACAGCTTTCTTGACCTACTATTCGTAACAATTGCATTCCATCAATCTGAAGACATTCTGGGGGCATTTTAGTGGCATCTAAAATTCCTTCCCATGCGACTTTCCTTTGAGGAGCCTTTTAACATTTAGGGCAAACACATAATCATCAATAAAAATATGAGAACACGGAATACATACAAAGATTACATGAAGTCATGCAAAGAGGTGCTTACTCTATATCTCAATTCGCCAACAGGCGGTTCAGCATATGGAATTCCAGTAAAAGCAAAAATGTCTCTATCCCGTATTGTTTTCATATGATAACCTTGCACAAGTCCACTGGACGTTTTGACTATGTAGTCATCAGCTTCGCCTGATAAAATGTTTTTGTAGTGAATGTGAAATTGTGGACTGCCTTTTGAATAAGGTACAGGCACAGGGTGTGGATATTCACGTTGACATGGAATAAATGCACACAACGCATTGATAAGAAACATTCCCAATACCAACACCATTGTTTACTGAAATATGATTTCATTTGTGTACGTATGTGTGTGAATTACGAGAATATCATTCTACGTTATAAATAAAAAAATGCACTTTCAAAATGTATTGGAACTTTTCTTGTGTTTATATCGTTCACGGTACAAACTACCTACATCCTTGTTATCGAATCATTTCAAAGATTCAACGATGACATAAATGATGTATTATAGTCGGGTGCTTTAATGAAACGCTACTGTAGTAGAACACATAAAATTTACGTTTGTTGTTTAAAATTTCAACACTTAATTATTCACTGTTTTTTTGCACTAACTGTAATTCTTGAACAGTTCCAAATTCTCAATGTTATAAGCAGACAGAGAGATGTTCATATTTTTAACTCGCAACTTGAGCTATACCGACACAATGAAATGAGAAAGTAGTTGTTGAATAAATGAAATGGAATCGAGTGTAAAATCTCATCTACTTACTACCTAACCAACCCAGTCCGTTGAATTACGTAGTGAGTTGTGCTTGTGCGATCTTTCGTCGCTGCTGTGTAAATGCACATTTCTTTTGTTTCTATATCATGCGTCAGCTTACACTCAAACTGACTTGAGAATTTACGTTAACATTTGTATTACAAACTGTACATGAGACTCTGAGTGAAGATAGCGGAACTCGTAAAACGACAGAAACTTTACGCTCACTCACACTGCATTTTTCGCATTATGAACCAGATATGATCTACCTTCATATAGTATAACTATTATATATATACCTATTTATATGTACAATATTTACAATACTTCAATATAGTACCTACACAGTAATATTTTAACTGATATAACTATACCTAAAACACACACGCCTGTACAGGATTGTATAAAAATTGCTGGGTAACAATTATACTTCGTTTAAATGATAACGTAAATAAGTAAATCATTGTGCATGCAAAGCTATTTTTGTAGTTAATACACACAGTACAGTGCTAGTATGCAGAGTAATATGCAGCATGTAAATAAATGCCACATAAACAAAAAAAGTGTAGACAGACACAGCCTTAAGATCTGATACAACTGCATTTTATTTTAACTCAGTATTTTTTACGTAGGTAAGGTAGGCATGAATTTATATATACCTATGATCATGTTTCTTATCCTTTAAGACCAAAAAGTCTTCCTGAACACAGAGTGCTTTGTACAATGCTGTGTAAAATAGTTGATATTACCTACTTCATACTATACCTGTACAGCTTTAAGATATGTATTTATGTATAATATGGTCTTCATCGGAAGTATACATAGCATACACAAATTTATATGTATATACTACCATAATATGGAAATATGTAAATATACCAAGTATAGTTAATTGTGAGTTACGTCATGAATAATGACGGTATATGATAATATTTATATTTCTATGAGACCTGAACTGGTTGTAGTTGTAACTTGTAATAATGTGGAAGAAGCTGAAGGAAAGTTTTAATTAAAAGTTATGAAGTAGGTAAGCAAAGATCCCATTGTTTGAGTTTGTGACCATTGTACTTGGCAAATACAGCACATTCTTCCGCCTGGAAATCCCATGGCCTAGCATCAAGATCTATAAGAAAATAAAATCGATTTTAAGATTGTTATTTAGTTTAGTATAAAATATAGTTTGTAACATGTAACAAATATAATTTAGCCCCCACACCAAAATTTACTTAATCAAATAATTTTATGAATAAAACAAATATTCAGATTCAGATAGCATATCGATGGCTTAACCTGGAAAGGACCTATCTAAGTTTACTACTGGCTCGGTTAAGGACCTATCTAACTTTACTA
>JAQFYB010004675.1:0-15691 GCA_034694085.1 Pogonognathellus longicornis
TTGTATGCGTACACACAGTGCAGAACAAACAGCTCACCTTGTATTACTACTTTATTGGTTTTATATTATAATTCACACAATAGGCATAATGTAGTTGTGACAGAATTTTATGACTCTCATGAAAACTTGGCTGAGAAATAAAAGAAACACACTAATATTAAAGTTGTAGGATGAGGATTGATTGGATAGATAACGCAGAATCTGATCGACAGTGTTTGAATTAAAATGAAACGAAAGGATATTAACCATCCGAGTGAGCGTCCCACCCCAGACCAGACAAGACAAGACACCAGTAGTAAGTATCATACCAAACCAACTGACTCACTCAACAACAAACTCAATTCTCCAATAACACAATTCATTTAATTTCTATACCGTATAAATATGAGCAAAATGTGTTTGATAAGATTTGATATCAGTGCATTGGAACGATCAACATTCAAGGAAAAATTAGGAGAATGAGTCGATCTGAAATGAATGTCTGATAATAATGAGTCCAAAAAAGGCGATCAAATTTCTCCTTTTCTTCGACACTTGACTTGAGAAAACGTTTTTGGCTTATTAGGTTCATGTACATTACATGCACATCAGATAAGTTACATACTGACTATTACTTACTTTTTATACACAGCACACCACATATGTAAGTATGTGTGAATTATACAGATATATGCAAATCTGGTCGATGTATAGTTAGATACTTGGAGATTGTGCCGGTAAACTTATAAAGAGATTGTCTGAGAATATATATGTGCACACTAATGCACGTACGTAGTTATGTACCGTTTTGGCAATCATGGCACTTATAAAGGTAAAGAGCAATTACGTATTCACATTCTAATAAACAAGGCTTTTCTGCCTTTTGCTACTATTCTTGATTTGTGAAAAGTGTTTATGTGTACGATAAGAAGACATAACATGGAAAAGATTCTTTTATAAAATGTATCCATCCAAGGAGAGTACCTACCCAACCAACAACTGTTTAAAAGTAGGAGTTAACTGAATCCCTTCATATTTGCACCTATCCAATTCTCATCTAATCACATGATGAATTGTCTCAATCTCTTCGAGAGCAGAGTTTTTTGTCTGGGATTTTTTCCGTGTACACTTGTAATGTATATTATATTCATCCATATTGATTCATATCGTATTGGAATAAATGCGATGAGGAGGAGACGAGAGCAATAAGCTAATTGTGGAAGCGTAAGCAAAAGGAAACCAATAAGCCAGAAGCCAATAGATGCGGCACATATAAGAGAATTACGTTTACTCGTATTATACAGATATCAAGGGAAACGAAGTCAGGGCAGCTACTGAATAATAATAATATGAAGGCACGACACGACTAAAGTATTGCTAGTTGGAGTATATAGAATTTAATATGATGAGATGAGCTAGAAGGAATCGGATAGTGGCCCAACGAGTTTTCACAGATTTTTACATCATGTCATAAGATACCTAAATTGTAGAGGCTGAACATTTTCAATATTGATATATGTGGCTAATCTCCTTATTATGTATGTGAAGTGGATTCGAGTCAAGTCTACTAATATGTACGGCTTTGTTATACATGTTGTTTTGTTTGCATACGCTCACAATGCGATACACAATGGGCATTCAGAGCTACACAACACATACACACATCCAATCCACACACGTACACAACAAGAGTCACTTACACACACAATACCTCTCAGAATAAAATCAGGTAGGAGAATTCGCTCTGCTGTGTTTACTAGAGCTATGCTAATGCTCATACCTATGAGTGTAAACAGAATAGGTACAGCATTACGGATACTCTGTAACGACTACTTTATTTTCGTTTCTTTTTCTACACCCAAATGAACCACACCACATTATTGCACACAACAAACGTAAACCAAAGAAACCACACCACTCTGTACTGTAGTAGACTTGAGTAGAAATGAATAAAAATTGTGTAAGTGTATAAAATAAGTATAATATTGATATAGTAATAGATGAGAGTAATAAAATGCACTTGATTCAGATTATCTTCATTGCACATAAAATATCTTGGATCTGTCCATGGCTCACTGTGTGCCTCTTGGTGGTTACGAGAAAAAATGACGTAAAAACAGGGGAAAATCTGAAGTGACCCAAGAGTTGTAACCGAGTCAGAGATAAAGTGCCATTGTAAATTAAATTGGCAAGTATATGGCACTCTGCTATGGTTTTAGGAAGAAGGAATTTCCTGTATAATTTTTTCTGTTTGTTGTGTGTAGCATTGCATAGGGTATTAAATCAGAAATTGAAAAATTGGACCAAAAATTCCTTTTCGTTGTGTTTGTGTCGATAGTGGTATTTTGTGTGTGAAGAGGTAATGTAGTAATGGCATGGCATGGAGGTAACAAGGTACAAGTCTTTAATTTTTAGTTTATAGGGCTCTGCGGTTCATGTCGGATTTTTTTGGGGGAATTGTTACACGGTCAATTGGTGAAGGGAAGCAGTGTATCATTTTCTACGGAGAAAAGCAATGGACTCTGTTGGTTGTATTGGAGAGTGTTAGTGTTGGTTGGTGGTTATAAAGGAAGTTGGTTTGAAGAATGAGTGTGTGTACAAGAAGTCTTAGCTCGTAGGTTTGTATGTACAAGTATAGAAAGAGTAGATATGATTTTACCGTGTGGCTATCGTACACTGTTCACCACCCGCGTGGTTATGACCCGGACTTTCTAGTTTTTCGTAAAATATGGAGATTGTTTTCATGTATATTCTGATTTTATCAGTGCAATTTCGGTAGCTGGAATGGCCACAGAATTACTGCGTAAAAACGTGACTCTCTTGCTGTTTTATTATAGAGTGATAGCAATCTGTTCATATTGTAAAGCAAAGGTAACGAAGGTAAACTCTTTGTAATGTAATGTAATCAAAAGTAATGCCTGTAAATGCAATGTAAACTATAGCACTTTGGTTTGAACAACGTATACAGGGAAAGAATAATACAGGGAGACTAGACTGGCTGTATTCTATGCAATGCACATGAAGAAAACAAGCTGACTTGAGACTAAGTAGAGGAAATTAAGAGAATTTATCAAGCCTCTATTGCTATTACCAACTACGATACGAACATTTATTATTATTATAACGTGAGCCGAGTTGAGTTGTTAGTTGGTGCATGGAAAGATCCTTTAAAATATTCACATACTTGTGCTTTGTGGTCTAACACAGCACTTCAAGACTTAACCCAGGTTGGATAGTATTGGCAAAAAAATATTTCCCTGAACATCACGGCTATTATACTTTATGAGCCTCTTTTCTTTCGAGAAGAAATGCTTTTCTGTAAAAATTAAACCAGTTCAATTGTCAACTTTATGTTTTATCGCTTTACCTCACCTCTTACTTATACTTGAACACTCTAATCAATAAGAAATGTTTAGTGGCCTTTGCTCACTTTACTCTCTAGCTTGGGCTCAATTACAATACTTAACGGGATTCTTATTTATTTTATTCTTCTATGTGTGTGTCCCATTCCCCATCACATCCTTTCTCAAACATCCACTCCAAACCAGAGCAATTCTTACTTATTAGTTTGCACAAAGATTATCTCTTTAATTATTCCTAGAAGTTCAAATTGCTCTCATTATATTTTTATGCATACATTAACTTCTTGAACAGGAGCACCCAACTTGTCTACCTATGCAAGTACTTAAAAAGATAATTAAGTTGTGTATCACAGTTATAGATCAACTTAGAACTCTTCAATGCCATTTTAGCCCAATTACATTATTAGCAAAGCTCATAATAATAAAATATTGCGAAATGTCCAATTAATTTAATGTAGAATGGAAATTAACTAAAGATCATATAAACGATAGTCATTTTTAAATTATTACACACATTCCCATTATAGACAGTTGTGCAAGAATATCACGTTTAGTATGTTCATTGCAAAGAAAAGCAGAGTACTTTAACTTTAACTCAAAATGAATTAATTTTATTTGTATTTGAATTAGCACAGATGTAGCATAGAGTAGCACACAGCTCACTCGTATATACAGATTAAGTGTATAAGAAAGAATGCTAAACAAGAAAGAAAAACAAGAGTGCAATTTAAAAATTACAAAAGTATTTGCGTATCTTATGTAAGACGAGTGATGGTAATGTAACTTTACTACTAATATTATGCATCATACAGCAGACACATATACGTAAGTAATATTAGCTCTTCTACAAGCGTACTACATGTGGGCCAACACAGCTCCCCCAAACACTTTAATTGTACCAAGGCAATTTTCTGATTAAGATCTCCCGAGTACAACACGATAAACACTCAACTACACTCTTCTCTCGGAAAAAATGTAATAGGAGCAAATAAAATGATTACGTTGTAAACTTTTTGCACTCTCTTGTCTCTCTCTCTCTCTCTTGGGTTGTTGTGTATTGTGTGATGTTATAAAAACTAAATCAAATAATGCTGAGAAACCAATCCCCGAGCTTTATACCAAATGCATTTACCATATTATCCATTAAAACTACAACTCAGTAACTTCAACTATTTAGTAATCATATTTGCTCGTATATTTCTGAGTGTAAGAAGAAAAGAAAAACTTTTTATTCCATGTACACGGATAATATTGAATACAATACAATACACGCTATACACTGTGAACAATGTAAAAATATATACGAGTACGGTGCACTAGTGTATAGTAATGTTCATGTAAATGTAAAAAGTAAACCCTCATCCTATCCAGTAGCACATGAATTTGATTTTGTGTTGTACTGTGTGTTAACGTTTTATCATCGTACAATACAACAGCACTTATCTTTGATAGTCTCACGAGCAACGAGCACAAAGTTCACGCAAACATTTTACAGGTTAAGTTAGTGCAGCTTACGTCTTACGCTCAAACAAAGCATTTGCATCGACAAACACAATATTTATCTCGTGATTTCTCTCTCGTGTGTGTGTGTCTGAGTCTCAACTCTCACACAGATTTGATTTCTGTGATGTTTCCGTTTATTTGCTGGTTTTCTTCAAGTGTTTCTCAACCGCTCTAACTCGATATGATGATGCACACCACATTAAGATAAAGCGTACGTTCGTACATAGTAACTAAATATTACCATAGGGTATAACCAATACAAGAAGCATAAGTACTATGTAGTGTTTGAGACATGTATTAAATAGCTGCTCGTATCAATCATGGACAATCGTAAATTCTCAGTAGGTAACTATCACTAAACAAGTATAAAACAAAGTATCCCATTTTTCTTGGCATAGTAATTACACAGAATGATGAGCGTGGTTTGTATTTTGTATCCAACTAGTAAAACATTCATTGCAAACAATGCAAACGAAAAAGCATCAATTTCCATTAAACTGTACATTAGGACCTTTTATGTTTTCTTTGGTAGTTGCTGGTTGTAGTGCATAGACATACATACAATATACATACAACTCAAACTATTTATTAATTTTTTCTCTCAATCTTTTATTTATCAGACACAGCACACACAGAGAGAGAAGAGTTTAGTAAGTAAAGTAGCTGTGGGATTTGATTTGTGAAAAGACTGTAGTAGCAGTATTATAGCTTTTCAAAAGTAGGAATTATACAAAATATACAAAATGCCTATGTAGCAAGGAAAATGTTGGCTAAAGCTAAGAAACTAATGTATTCCAAGTGCATTACATGAGTTCGGCCGTCCTCCGCTGTGTATAATAATCAAAAATTATAAGGATTAAGTCTTTGAGGATGAGTTCAGTCCAGTTTACTCAACTTGATGCGATATTCAATTCAAATCATTTCAAATTCAACTTGTTCCTTTCACATCACATCAAGTTCACTTCGTTTTGCCTGCCTCTTCGATTCTTTCAAGCAATTGCTATACACGAACACACATAGGCACATACAGGAGTAATAGTAGCAGTCGGTGCTCATAGTAGCTTAGTTGAATTTGATTTGATACATGATGGGAGTTCGTTTTACCTAAGTAAGTAATACAATCCAACACGCAGCATACGTCTATCTATTAGTAATTCTAACATTCTTTCATGGAAGTTGTACTTTTGAATACTTAGCCATAGCTAATGCATGCAAACACAATAGATCTTTCTGTTTCCTCCAATTCCCTTGCTTTCTTTCCCATTTTTCATACAAGTTGTTGCTCCTGGCTTGATTTTAATCACTTCGTCTATACCATTCCCTTTAGTTCTGCTATAATAAATGATTTCTTTGACTTTTTCTCATTTTATCAAAGAAATAACTTGCTCTGCTAAATATTCCACCTCCAACTACGTATAGGCATACCTAATAACTATATGAAACGAGATAGACTGAAACTACTTTGTATTATGTTAGGTTATACACTTTATTTTTCTGTTTTTTCGATGTTGTCTGATTATGTTGTTTGTTGCGCCCTGCTTATTACGCATTAATATTAAAAGAGCGAGAAAACAACCAAATCCAAGTCGATGATGAGTCAGTTTTAGGTATGAATAATCTCTAAACACTGAAGTGGATACACTCATGTTATTGTTGGTGGGAAGGGTAATTATAAGGAGTATTGGTAAGTGATGCTTGTAAATAAAAATGTGAGAATGTGAGTATTTGTATATATTAGAAAAGGAGGAAAGAAAGAGTGGTAATGTAGTAAATGTAAAGTAATCCTTTCGGTAATGCCTTGCATATGTTTGTAGTGAGTGAGTGTGTATGTATGTGTTTGAGTATCTGTTAGTAATAATGGAAATAATAACTATGTGGAATAGATTCATTGACTTGGCTATGCCTTAGCCTAGGAGCACCATTCATTTAGAGAGGAAGACAAGTTGGAAGTGTAGTTTGGTAGTAGTCGGGAGCAGAAAGTGTTTCAAGTAAAATGCAGCAGCAGGAGCAGTCACTCAGTTGCTAATGGAGAGCAGCAGCAGCAACCAGCAGCAAGTTTAATATAGTGAGAATCTTAAATCTGAGGAATCCGGCTCTCTGAATTTTGATTATCTCGAGATGCTCCTGGATTGGATTGGTTTGGGCTATAGTTTGACTTGACTTGGTTTGTTGCTCTGTAGTGTAGTAGTAATGTTATAATCTCTCGGGATTTGCTCTTGTATTACACATACTAGTCATACTTTAGTAAAACTACCACTTGAGTTTGAGAAGCCCGTATGTTATTGTTACAACATGAGTGTGGTATTGTTATTACCATAATATAAATATATGTAACTAATATCTGTACGTGTGTGTGTTTGTATGTATATATTCAGAAAGGATGGGTGTTTGTGTGTGTGTTGGTTTGGTAGGAAAAAGAAGAAAAGAATAAACTCTAGAAACTGCTCAGGTTGTTCGGCTGAAGCCAAGTCTAAGTTAAAAGACAGGACAGACTCGATTTGAAACGAAAATCCTACTTTTTATCAGCAGAAAATATGCTCTGGTTCTTTCTTAAGTATCTTTTTCCCAGAGAGTACATGAATTTAGATTGGATTCGATGCTTATAGCCATCATGTTAGTTTTTAGTGAAGTGAAGGTGAGGTGGTGTACACAAAGAGGTAATGTGAGCTCAAGTGCGTTATATACCTACATACAATTGCTCTACTATGCTACTAATACTAATATACAAGAGAGACTCAGCCTAGCGTAAAAGAGCTCAGCTCTGTTTAGTTTAACTAAACTCACTCTGTTCAGGTGAATCAAATCAGAGACAACGCCCCAGTCAAACCAGTTTTTCAGACTGGAGAGCAACCCGAGAAAAAAGTGATTTTCCAACAAAATTGACATTTTCTGATAAATTTATGTCTACTAAAGCAACAGAGTCTGAGAAGCTGGGAAAGGGCAGCAGCAACAGCAAGCAGCTCCTCCGCAATATATATACGTGGATTTGTCAGCTTGCTCAAATTGATGGCAACTTTTCAATATTACAATTTCTTTGGCTTGTAAAGAAGAAGCTTCTTTAAGCATTTTTTACAGACTTATTCACTATTTCTAAGTAATTGCATAAATTAACGCGTAGAAAATCCTTTTTAGATTTTTCCTCTTTTGTATTGAATTTTTGCGCTTGCATTGTATCTATCTCTTTCTATCCTATTCCTACAACTATTTCCATATCACCGTAGAATCCAATTATTAAACAAATCCTCTTTACACATGCAGATAATTTGAAAGTTCTTGTAGCACAATGCTAGAACAAGCTACTAACAAAATCTAAACCATCATCCCACACAAATTTGCTGTTAAGCTAATGTAAAGTTACTCGTAATGTATCCGCTAATTCCTAATTCCTTAGGTAATTTCTCATTCTCGCCACTATATCGTTCAGAGTTGCACACTTTGGTGATATTTTGCCAGCAATTTATGTCCCACTTCACATAAATAACTCAAACGCTGAGATTTAACCTCGGAAACTCCAATCCAGTGCCGCTAATTAAACCAAGTTACAAAGTATTGCTCTTTCCTGTCTGTCTATTTCTCTCACTCTCATTCACTCACTAACTCATTGCCTCCTCTTCTTTCTTTCTCTCTACTTCAGACTCTGCATTTCAATCCACACAACGTACCCGACGACACCAACATCCAATCCAACCAACTTCGTTTGCCGGTGATGCTTCGCTTTTTTACTCTACTGTATTTCCATAGCTATATGTATCTGCTTAAACCACGCTTGCACTACTCCACAACAGTCTTTTCTCTCATTGACTCACACATACTCATACACACACGTATATACACACACGTCAAGTTAAGTCTACAGTCTACTTACACAGACAGTACACATAACATTCGTATAGTAATCATTGTAAGCAAAGCACAACATCACTGTGTGTAGAACAAGGCAACCATTCAGCCAAGGCAAAAAGCAAGACAGACTACTATTGCCGTATTATGTGTTGTGTATTAAATAGTAGCTATATGTCTGTGTGTATGTATGTATGAGTATAGTAAATGCATTGAAGCCGACGACGAGCCAACTCGTTTTGTGTTGTTTGTTACTACAAAGTGACTTGTATAACTCCATCATCTCATTTCATATATCATACGTAATAGTTACACACGTTAATGTAACTACACACATCACTTACTCCTTTTATATTATTATAAACTCAGGCAGATTACTACAAATGTGAGGAATGTATGTTTAGTGTTCAAGTGGATGGAAAATCAAAGGAAATTGGTTGCCTTTTTACCAAAAACTCTCATTAGTATCTGTACACTCACACTGTGAGACATATACATACATATTATACTACTAATACTTACAAGTGCAATGTTATGCGAAGTTATAATTTATTTATCCTTTTACACAATCTTTCCTCGCTCAAATAAAAACGCTGCTCCAACTCCAAGAAGTATGTACACACACATCGACAACATGTACATGAGTACGAAGAGACTGGAATTAGTATAGAAAAAGAATGGGGATGGTAAGTAAATACATGTAGTAGTACATACAGGGTTATGTTGTACGAATTAGTATCTATCATCACATCACATTACTCCTCTATAGAACTAATACAATAATGGGAGTAGCACTACTAGTAAATAGTAATACGAGTATGGAAGGAAGGCTCAGACACCTCCACGATATTATTACATACCCCTGAGTAGCTCATTTCAATGCAAAGTGATTTTTTGCCGTGAAAACTCAGAAATGTATGAGAAACAACATAAATATAGTTAGTAGGTAAACTTGTTTTCGCATTTTTAATCCTGTGCAAAAGTAAAGGGATTTTGTTTAGAGTGCTAAAGGTGAAACAATAAATAATTGTTATTAAAAGTTGTTCCTAGTATGGCAGTGCATGGACGTAAGACGAGAATCAAGATTGTCAAGGATCCGACTTGCGAACTTGCGAAGAGGAAAAGTGCACAGTGAAATATGTGGAAGCTTACACAACAACAGTCTCCCAGTCTCAAAAACATTTTTACAGCTATGTGCGTCTCCATTGTCCACATTGTGTGTATTTGTTATTGCGAGTCGTACTTTTATCTGAATGGAACAACCTGTCATACATAATACATATACATATATAGGTATCTAAAATATGTATTTATGATTTTTAAAGACTTGTATTGCGATGCTTGGTGATACAAATACAGAACTTAAAGTGTTACTTGTCTTGACTTGATGAGGAATTGCACATTAGTATTCAAAATACTTAATAAATTGTATGTAAATAATGTGGCTGGGTAAATGTAACATTCACACCACTCTTATCAAGAAAGACTGTCTGAATATATGCCATATGCATTTACATACCTGTATCTGTACGAATGTACTTGTACCTACTACATATTATTATTATTATTATGCTGAGTATAATACATATGAGAGAAATAGGAAATATTACATGTTTTGTTGGTATTGAGATTGATATTGTTTAGTTTAGTTTGCATTTGTGGTGGAAATGAAGTCACCTGAGCTGAAATGTCAGTCTGACTGAATGAGATGGCATTCCAGATAAAGAAAAAGACATTTCCTTGTATGCTCTGCAAAGTATACCCTTGTATGTCCATTCTACTATGTGTAATGGACTTGAATGGAATGGATTCAATAATACGAGAGCATAAAAATTCCAATTTTTGTTTTGTTGCGTATATTCCTTCAGAAAACATATCTGAGCTGTCGTGTCTTGTTCTGTGTGTATCAACTGTGATGCTGCAAGCTGTCGTGTAGGCATATTGTGTCAAGTTGAAGGAGTTAAATTGATTCAAGTGGTTTTGTTGTTTTGTGAGTTTACCTCAGTTGACTCATTTTATTTTATTGCAATCCATTGAACTACTAGTTCGACGTAGTTGTGTATGTGTGTTGTGTATGTTGTATACGTGTAAATATGAGAGTGGAACTTGTACACAGAGTACAACAGACAGACATATGTAGCATGATTTACTCTTGTTTGTCTATACATGGTCATAGTACACTTTGCTTTTGCTCTCATTACGTTTAATTTAATTTGATGTGTAAGACTATTATATTTTATCACTATGTTTACTATATGACTCAACTTATTACACGAGAGACAACAACTACTACTTATCGTCTACAAAGAGTCAACTGTACACACAGAGCTAATATATAAAGCAAAGCTGGTGTAAATCTAGCAAAATCTATCTCATAAAATGAAATAAAGCAACAAGTTGATGAGACAGGGGCATTAGAGCCATGTAATGTTTCCCCTAGAGCCAGTGTGAAGTATATGATACTAAGAACTGCTACTTTGCTACTAGGACTACAAATGCGGTACTTTAACGAGTTATACGGGTAATATCTACGCAAATACATTCACTGCACTAAATAGCCTATATAACATTTACTGATATGGAAGAAAATTGTGATTCAATGATGATAAAGACACGTCAAGAGCAAGAAACAGACATTCATGGTAATTGAATTGGCACTTGGCTTACAAAGTTTACTCGGATTAATTTACATTATACAGTTTCTTGCTTTTGTGCTCGGCTTGGTCAAGTTAATCCAGTTTTGCATGAAATGAAATTTTTATTTTGGCTGAAAAATCTGCTTTAGTTTGCACTTATCTCTTTTGTGAGTTGGTTTGACTTGATTTGGTTTGGTTTGACTGGCTCACATTTTTCTATACGCCCTTGCTGTGATTTTTACTCTCGCACTTCACATCTCATCAGAAAGGAGTCGAGAGCCCAACACAACACACACAAGAACACAACAAAATATGCACACACAACAATCCGCCTCGCCTCCTTTCTTTCACTCAGCATGCAAATACATAAATACTATCTCTCCCTGCCTACAATACACTACACATCCTCTACACACACGTACACAGCAATGCACACTACTTAGTCTACTTGTACTTTAACTGCCGCTACCCTCCTCAACTTTTAGATTAGTAGATTTATATGTAATTGAACTAATCTACATTATGTTTCTATATACAGTAGTGTCTGTATTTCCACTACATTATGTACTACTAGTACATAGAACGCATTGTCCAAGGTTCAGTAGTCTTTGTGTGTACCTACCTAATGTATACCTATATACGTCTAGGTAAAAAATAATCAAACTGAACCTTACTAATGTATTTAGCATATTATTTGTATATATCGCCACCTTCTCCACTTAATCGAATAAATACTTTACCTACTAGCTAAGTGTAGTGTATAACAAAAGAGGAAAAGGAATAATTTCAATCTTTCTCACAGTAAACCCAAGCTACTCTATACTACTAACACTTTATACTACTACTACAATTCTTGTATAAATGCAGATTGTACAAATACACACGACACTTGGTGTTACATACATACTTCTACACACACACAGACAGACATATTACAATGAAATGAAATGAAGCCAGTATAATGTATACAGATACAGTTTGTGCATACCTAAAATCAAGATTGTTGTACTAAAGTAAGAGTAAGAAGAACTCATCAACTCACAAAGAGAGCAGTCAGGAAGGCAAGATGTAAAATCAAGAACGATATATCTAAAACACATAACGATCTACTGTTTCCACTCAACCTGACTGGGCACAACATCGAAAACATGCAGACAAGTTGTTTCTGTTACATTTGCATTGTAAGATGGTTAAGTTCTTAGGTATACAGATAGGTAGTATGTAGTGTGGCAAAGAGCACGTAGTAGTGTCTGTAGTGTAGTAGTCCTAGTAGTAGTGGCTGTTGGAAAAGTGATGGTAGCTGTGTATTGTGGTGTTGTGGTGTGAGCGTCTCATAGCACATAGTAGATGTATGATATATTAGTTTGATATGAAGTGCATGTATCTGTTTGTATTTTATAATATAGCGAAAAGAGTTGTTGACTGTGCCCTTAAGTATTTACTTATTTAATTTATATTTACTTATCGCATCTGATCGATCCATTCCCGTCCCGACCATAGTCAACGCGTAACCTACCCAAGTGAAGTCAAGTCAAGTCATGCCAACTTAATTTAAAATTTCCGAACGAAACAGATCAAAGCTCATACAACTATTACTTGTTGGTCTATAGTAGACATAGAGCTACTATTATCTATCACTGGATTGAGATTGAGTGCTCTTGTTTGAATGTGGCTTGGCCAGATCTCTACTTACTTGCTACTAGAGCTAATGTGTATAATATGTACTACTATGTATGTATATATGTCCATTACATTCTTAGGTACTAATAAATATTCCATTCCAATACTAAAACAACTACGTTCCACACTACAATTCTGCCACATTGAAAAACAATCATTCCTTAATCTACATGTAATATGCTATCGTTATAGAACAGGCCAGTTAAGTGACTTGTTTTGATTCTCATTCACCGTTTCGTCGTCATATACTATCTGTAGCTATGAGCTGTACTCATAAAGATGTCTTCGATTCCTTGCCTACCAACCATAGTCACAGCCAACAGTCAAGTCGAACAATAAATGAGCAATTTATAACTGAACAGAAGTTATTGACCGACCTGATTAAACGGGAATCATTTTATGACTTATTTTATCATTAAATTCTAAATAAATGTTTTACTTTACTTTGTTTAACTACTTTAATTTCCTTTAACCATTCAAACTCACATTACCCATTTCATTATAATTCTCATTTAAATTAACCAACAAACACAATCGTAATATTGACACAATATTAATGTCCACATTTCCACATAATTACCAAACTGTGCACATACAACATTACATTATTCTATCATAATTATACTCTAATATACCACTTCATTATAATTACAACTTGTACAATTTACATACTAAGAATGTAAGAACACTATACTACTACACGGGTTTCCATAATTAATTGATGTTAAATAATAACAACTGTTTTTTCAACCAAGGCAAGGAAATTAAAATTTATTTAGTGCATTCCTTCAACTTCAACCAGTATACTTAATAAAGCGGATTTGCGTTATTGCGTTTCTATCTTCTGGTTTGAGCTAAAGTAGATATACACTAATGTTCATTATACAAACATAATAATAATATTTTTCTTGAACACGTTATGTGTTCTGAATTGAATATTTTGTGTAGTATCTTCTAAATCTTCGTATAATTGAAGTATCCCTACCTAGTACTGCCTACCTATATGAATGGATGGCATGCACAACAAGGAATGCAGTAGAAAAGTCATCTCGTGGACGAGTATTACACCTATACCTATCTACCACTTTCGCATGACATTACACGACATGAATTTGAATTTAGTTGGCTTTAATTATTACAGTATGCATTTGTATTTGACATTAGTTGAGTGAGTGACATGACAAGACATGACAGTGGTAGCACCAGTCGGCAGCTCCTTAATTATTAATTCTTTGACTTTTGGAAACTAATGTAAATATCCGGTTCTCGCTCTAACTTGCTCCTTCTAACAAACTACTTACAGTACATTACATAGAGCTCTCGAATTGCAATCCAACGTAGTACTTAATTTAATGTTAGTATGTATAGGTACAATTAATAAGAGAATGTATCCAATACACTACGCACAGTCAGCCAAATAACACAGTACAGTGTAGAGTCCAATTGATGCTAACATTAAGTAGCTTGCTGACTAATAGCTGTTGGTAATGGCGTATTAAAAGAATACGATTACCGATACATCAATACGTTTTGTACTTTTATATTGGCCCACTCACACTCTAAGCGAGTAAATACTTTATCGATATTACTATTATATTGCTACTAAAGGATGATATATGGCTACTGTAAATGCAATGCCGCATTATTGTCGGCAAACGAACGGCTGTGTATGATTTTGCATTGCTAGATTGCTCTATGAAGAATAAGGAGTACTTTATACAGATTTGTTTGATGTGAAATTCTACACACTAGTATATATAGAGTTACACTAGAAATAGATAAATAAAAGTATAATATTGCACTTATTGTTAGTATGTGCACATAAAGACACAGTAAGCATTTACTTAACAGTTAACCTGCTGTATAGTGCAATTTTATAGTAATGTAAACGCAAGTAATAATGACATGACGGGGTATGGTATGAGTGATGCTGTGATGGCAATGCACTATAATGTTATTGTTAGCCTCATCAGCACAACACACCAACATCAAATCAACGACCATCAACAACTCATAGTAGTATAGAATTTTTCATTTTCTGCAATTACATTTAATTCCGTGGATAATAAAAAATGCGTATATTATGCGCTGTGTTTTCTTGTGTTGTTTAGGTATGTGGGGTTGAATTGACTTTAGTTTTAGTACGAGAATCGACATGCCTGCGAAAGATCACGACACGACCCTTTTTGCCACCGTGTGATGATGTTGGTGGTGGTGGTGGTGGTAGTGATGCTAGAAATTTTCCTGTTTGAAATCGCTGAGGTAGAACCGCATCATTACATTATATTGCATTACATTACATTCTGCCACTACTTGCGTTGTTTGTGTTAGCAGCATCTATTTATTTACATTAGTGAAGTCTATATCTTTTTGTCAAGTTATGTTTGTTGCCTTTGTGCGATGAACGAACGATGCTATCAGTATTTTTAGTACTTAGAAAGCTATGCAGCATTTTTTCATTTTATGAGACGAAAATCCCATTAAAACAACCATTCTAGCATTACTAATTATTTCTCTTCGTCATTACAATCTCTGCTTGCTTTACTAAGTGTCTACTTTCGTTAACTAACAAAATCATTGCTTTGTGTCAGTCAGTCTCTCTCGCACTCACCATGGGTTCCCGTACATCACAGCTCGGTGCACATCACAGCTCGGAGATTTTACAGCTCGAGTACACCACAGCTCGCGATT